>BQNB010032613.1:0-50661 GCA_026074375.1 Tanacetum coccineum | reverse complement strand
AGCATCATTGGTCCCTCAGGTTTGGATAGATTTGCACCGTTAGTCCTTTTGGACTAACATTGTTAGTCCTTTATGGACTAACGGTGTAAGTATAAAAGGGTTTGGGCCTAACGCCCGTTAGCATGATTTGGGCTTTTATATTTGGGTTTGGGCCGGTTATAAAAATAAAGGGGGATGGGCCTTTTTTAAATGGATTATGGGTTTTTTTAAAAGTGTTTAAATGAGTATATAAGTGGGCTGACCCGGGCTCACTAGGTGGGTACGGGTGGGCCCACTTTTGGCAGTTTAGGTTTTCGGGTTCGGTTTTTGACGCTCTTTCCAAATTCACTTCCCCGGGTTGACTTTGACTTTGTCTTTTTGAATTCTGGCTTTGACTTGGCTTTTCTTTCACGCTCTTTCCGTTCTCGTGCTCGGTTTTGGCTTTGTTTTTGTCCTTTTCTTAGATATCCTTTACCTGCACAATACAAATGCAAAACATACAAATACAATGTATTTTTGGTACGTTTTTGGTCAATTAAGTCTGTTTTTAATGGTAAAAGGTATGTGTATTTAAACACGTACCAGGGAGGGAAATAATAAACTTTTGATAAGATATAAGTATTGTAGGTATTTATAAAGGTGGTATAGTTTATGTTGAAACTAGAATGGGGGTTGAATAGTTTACCGGTTAATTATTGTTTTAAAATTTTACTTCTAAAATTTGTTAGAACCGAGTATATGTTCAACCAACCAAAAATATAAACCAACAATATATGTATCTACTAGTTATAACTAAACCAACAATAAAAAAGAATCACAACAATATAAAGAGATGAGAGAAGGAACAATTAAACCAAGACACCAAGATTTATAGTTGTTCGGCTACAAAGCTCCTCTTCGCCCTACTGCACTCCCTGAGTATCCTACTCGAGATTTCACTACGTCAACAAGCTCCCTTTAGGCGGAGAAAACCGTTTACACGTCGCTTATGTTATTTTTCGACACTAAGCTAAATGTCGAGTCCTAATCTTAGCTAGAACCAATCTACCACTTCACAAGTAATACACAATCACAAGATCTACACTATCGAATTTATACAATATCCGATTTACACAACCACACAAGATAATCAAGATGGGTATTTGGTTCTTATAAGAAATAAGGAGAAATCACTAGACTACAACAATTTGTTTCTTGGCGAATACGAATGTTCTTCTCTTGCACTTGATAGAGAGGAGAGGAGAGATGAGAAGAAGAGATTGGATCACTTGAAACAAGATCAAACAATGTTAGTGATCAAGAGATTTAGTGAGATAAAGAAGGTTTTTAGAGAGAGAAAGAAGACTGAAAAAATTCATGCAAAGTGGTCTATTTTTCAGCTGGAAATAGTGCAGTATTTATAGGCAGGAAAACTCAATGGTAACTGTCGGCGGTCCCGGCGGTCCCAGATATATCTGGGGGCCGCCAGGCCTATCAAGGGGCTGCCGTAGACTAACGCTCCCTTTTTTGTCTTTTAGTGGCGAAGGTTTTACCTGGTATGGAAGCTTCCATTTTGGGAGGAAAACCAGATTTGAATTTTTATGTTTAAATAAAATATTTCTTTTAATTAAAAAGTATTTTGTATATATTTGTTTTTGTAAAAATACTTTTGTAAAAATGTAATGGTTAAGAAAATTTATTTTCTTGATCACTAATCATGTTTAATGATTTGTTTATACATACCTTAAGTGATTTACATTTGAAATGAAAATTTACGATTAACAATTTGTAAACGTTTATTTTTATCGTAAATGTTTTTACATTTTGTTATCTTCAAAATATCGAGAAGTCGAAATATATAAATAACGTTTTTACACATTATTTGTATTAACCATTTCTCCCTTTTTGATAATGACAAAATATAAACTCATTTTATGTAAAAATAAAGTTTTTAAATTATTAATGAGTTTTGATCCATTTGTCCCCCTTTTTGTCGAAGTCAAAAAGGATGATCGTCGAATTGTAAAGAGAAAGAAATCGACGATGTCAAGACTCCCCCTTGATGTAAGCTCCCCCTCGTTTGGGGCATCAAAGGATCGATTTTATAAGATTATTGCTACAAAACAAAATGAGAATTACAAGTGCAAGAATTTATTCTCAACTAGTAGCAATATAGAAATTCATGCAAGTAAAGCATAAAGTAGTTTCATTCATCATTTAAGAAACTCATACAAAAAACATTGATCACAAGCAAGACTAATAACAGATATGATAGATTCAAACTATGATGGTATGAATATTACAAGATAAAGTAGATAAGCATAAAGTTAAGACATATTAAGGCATAAAGCTAGACTAGTGGATTCTTGAAATTTAGAAGATGCCACGGGCAAAAGATGGAAAAATGATTATTTGAAGAAATTAAACATGTTAGAATGTTTAATTATTGTAGGTCAAAAAGGGTGAGGTAGGTGGGTCATGGTTTGGTGGGGCACGAGTTTGAGGTATGAGACGGGTGAGAAGAAATTGAATGAAGTTGATCTCATTTCTCAAGGAGTGGAAATGATTTCGAGTGTACCTACAACAATGACAAAAGCTTAAGTGAAATTAAACTTGAGCATTGGTAGAAGGACGGATCAAGGGTGATGGTGGTGAAGTGATGCATGAAAAGAAGCATTGGATGAGTTTTAAGTTTGAGATTCAGAATGGAGGAGGTATTGTGAAGTTAGTTAATCATTTGGTCTCTAAGTGGATTGTGAGAAGGTGGTGAAGAAGATTGAGGATTGACTCTTGGAGGAAGTAAATGTGAGACATTTTGAGAAGAAGGTGGAGATTTTGGCGTTGTTCGCCTCCAAACTTGTCTTACGGAGATTCTAGGTTTCCTAGAGAAATTTGGAGGAGGGTATGAACAAGACATTGATGATGAGAGTGAAGAGGATTGAGAAGATGAAGAAAGTGATGGTGAAGTGTGATAGTTGTGTAACTTAAATAATGAAAGAGATGTGATAGAGTGGCAAAGCATGGCTTGGATAGAAAAAGATGCAAGAGATGGTTTAGCCAAATAGGGAAGTGTCAGCTTGAGGCTATAGGTAGGAGGGTCAAAGATACAGAAAAAGAGGCAAGACTACAAAATACGTTCCCTCCTGTTGGCGGTCCCATAAAGGTTGGCGATCCCAAATATATTTGGGGGCCTCCTATGCTTTATGGGGACCGTTTTCTAGAGAACAAAAATTTCCATTTTGACCCTCTTTTTGTCTAGTGGCAGCAGCATCTTCCAAATTCAAGGTTTAACTAGACCTATCTTAACACTTCTACAAAATAGAGTTGCAAGGCTAAACATGCATCTTCTAACAAAGCAAGTAATAATCAAACATGCATGGCATTTTCACATAGTCAAGGAATTCACATAATAATAATAAGCAAGTTGTTGGATGATAAAATTGAAAGAATCACCCAAAGCAATTGTGATTTCCTTCTACACCTCTAAATCCTAAGAAATAAATAATAAGTCAAAGTGTGATATAAGCAAAAGTACTAATAAAAGATAGCTAATAAGTCATTCAAGCATGATCATTTCTTGTTTCCCTTCATCATGTCGTTTAGAGCTTTTTCGATCGACCTTAACCATTTTCGGTGTTCATCTCGATGTTGAATTTGGTGGTTTATTGTTGGGAATTAAAAGCTTCTACAAGTTTATACTACTGATGGACTTAGTACTGCTATTGAAGATTTGTACTACTACTGAAGATTGAAGAATATAGACTAAGTCATTAGTACTGCTAGTTATAATAGTTAGTATTGCCAGTGCATTGTTAGTACTGCCAGTATAGTTAATACTGTTAGTTAATAGTTTGTACTGTTAGTATATTGTAGTTAGTACTGCTTATGTGATATGCATGAGTTATATTAGGAATAGATAAGCATGACCACTTAACGCGTTTTGTAAGCCCATTAGGGTTTCCTTGGTGTATAAAAGGAACCCTTACGGCAGAGTTAGAGATAACGAATCCAAGATAGAAAAGTCATAGTTATTTAGGCAAAACATATAGTTGTTTTGTTAATCATTCAATATATTAAAAGTTTAGAGAAAAGTTCTTGTGTTACTGTCACATTATTTCTTCTGGTGTATAAAGATTAGTTTCCGCATAATCTTTATATATTACTCAGGGTTTCTATCAGAGTTGTTTTAGATTTATCTAAGATAACTAAAGCTTTAACAAGCTAATCAAAGATCTAAAACCTATTACAAAGGACCCTAAGAGTATTTTTTTTAATATGCATGTGAAACTATAATAAGAGTGGATAACCAATATTAAGGGGGCAAGGTAGTATGAAGACTGTTTACCCAGATGGTATCCTTTCTATACAATTCATGTTTACTAGACATATCTAACAGCGATACAGACAAAAGTGGTTTTCTTTAAGGACCTAACATGCCATATCCATCACAAGAAGCAAAACACCACTAAGATCTACATTATAGGTTTTATACAATCATAAATAAACACAATGGAGGCTTAGCAAAAGCATGTTATTAGATAAAGCAAGAGATAGTAAGAATCACACAACAAGACATATTGAATGATTAAATAAGTCTAACTTGATTAGAATATGAATTAAAGGAAGTACAATAGGGTTTTTAGGCCCTAAAATCGTCCTGAACAGCTACTAAACGAACTAGGGTTCATACCCTCTTTTTATTCTAAAGTTACACACTTAAAACCCTAAATTCGGGTTTCTATATATAGGAAAATCGTTGTGACGGCGTCGCGTTTTAATCATGACGCCGTCATGTAAAGAGTTATTCTAGATAACGTCTGGGTCGTGCGCTTGCGTCGTCGTGGGATATTGTGACGTCGTTTGGTTATTCGTTGTAACGGCATACAAGTTGTATCTTGCCGCCATCTCAGCCGTATGAACATAATCATTGAGAGATGTTGTGTAGTATGTAGTCATTGTCTGTTTCTCTCTCCAATGAGCCCAGTCATGTGTAATTCTTCCAAATGCCTTCCAAATACGAAATACCTGAAAAGAAATTATTAAGTACCTATTTTGGGCATAAATGCACGACTTAGGGGGTTAAACGACCCAGAAAAAGTGTATAAAATGACACCTCATCAAATACCCTATACTTCGGGATTGCTTGCCTCAAACAAAATGGGCTTTTCTATCTAGACATAACATATGAGGGGGTCATTTTACCTACTCTTTAAACATATTCTACAACACAACTTTCTAGACCTCGTAATTAAAAGCACGGAAAGTATATACTAGCACCTCACATAAGTGTTTGGGATTCTCTCTTTCATTCGGGTGTATGATTGGTATTTTTTCCTTTTAACTATATATAATAAAATATATAATAATATATATAATCTAAAAAAAACAACAATAATTATAAAACCGGAAGCAGTATAGAATTTTCCCGGGTCGTTAATCCCCAACGAGGCTGTGCTGGAAAATCGATACAGTCGGAAGATTGGAGTTTGAATGAGAGAAATGATTTGAGAGTGTGGAAAGTTAAATTAAACAATAATAAACAAAAACGATTCAGAAAAACCTAAAAATTACGAAATTAAGCTAAAAAATGAGAGCACGAATCCCGAACAAAAGGTCAAAAACCTAAAATCTTCAAAATTAACCCTACAAAGAAATTTTCACTTTCTAAACTACTCTAGGGGACTAATAACGAAGAATGAAAAAGACTAGACTGAAAACGGAGGTCGTTTGACCCAAAAACGAGTCAAGACAAAAACCGTACCCGAGCCCCGTTCTTTAAAAAACAAAAGTTTGAAAAATTAACCCTACAAAAGTTTTTATATTTTTCCTACGTAATATATGACTAAAGAAAATTTTCTAAAAAAGAAAAATATTTTTTTGATAATTTTTATATTTTTTATGAATTTTTAAAACTTTTAACTAAATTAAATTATAAAAAATACTAAACTATTTTAAAAATTCTGAAAAATATTTAACTAAAAATACTAGATCCTAAAACTATCCTAAGAAAATAAAAAACCATATTTTGCTTATAAATAAGCCGAAAATAAGCTCAAAACAGCTTATAACTATAATGGGCAAAAACACCTTAAGTATCTAAGTGCCCAAGGGTCTTACATAAAAGACACAAGGGCACAGCGGTAAGCGAGTTATAAAAGAAGGGTGTATTGAGGGTTGAGACCCGGGTTCGAGTCTTGCTCACCCGGGTCACCCCTTATCTCCCTTCTTTTTTTTTTGAGAAACTTTTCAAACAAACTTATAGAACACATGGGGCTTATTATTTTCTAAAACTAAAACTTTTTATGAAAAGCTAAGAATAAGCTAAAAAATGGCTTTTTGTTGACAGTTAGCTTATATTTAGCTTAAGGCTTAAATGACTTTTTCTCTTTGACTCTTAACACTAATAAGCTAGAATTGAACTAAAAAGCTATAAGGATTATCTAACCTATCTTAAATAAGCATTAAAGAGCTAAAATCTAACACTAAAGAAGCTGAAAAGGGCTTACATTGACAGAAAGCTTAAGTTAGCTTAAGGCTAAGAATGGCTTTGTCTTGGTGAACTTTTTGAACTAACAAGCTAAAACTTGAATTAATAAGCTGAAGAGGGTCCTAAACTAACCTAAATAAGCACTTGTGAGTTAAATTCTACAACTAAATAAGCTGGAAAAGTAAGCAAAGAAAAGTGACAGTTCTAAGAACTTTAACAACCTAGCTGTTGGATTTTAGCTTAAACCAAAGAAGCTTAAAAAGCTAAACCCAAACCCAATAAGCTAAGACCTATAATCCTAAGGCACCTAACAAGCTAAAAGATCACAAATAAGCACAACAAATAAGCTGGAATGAACTTATGAATCTAGCAGTACTAACTTTAAAGTTAGTACTGCTTATGCTATTAAGGAGAATTAAGCTAGGGAAAAGGAAAATAAGCAAGGGATCCTAAGGGCCTACACCTATTAAGCAAATTGGTATAAAAGTAAACTACTAAAAACAGCTAAATAAGCTAGAACACCTAAATAAGCTATAAGCTAATCCTGTGTTCAAAACAGTCCTAAGGGCTCTTTTTTAAGCAAATAAGCACAAGCAAGGCAAAAATAAGCAAAGATGAGCCCTACCCTATACCTAATAAGCAAACACAAATAAAAATAAGCAAAAATTAACAGCTAAATAAGCAAGAAAACTCAAATTAGGCAATAAGCCATGGTGGTGCAGGGCAGCCTAAAGGTCAAAGTTTCAGCTTAATTTTAAGCACTAAGAAACCAACTAATGGGCTTAAGACTTATACAAGCTTAAAGAGGACATGAAAGTAAGCAAATTTGATTAAGAAACTTTCTACAACTTAAAAAAATAAGTAGCAATCAAGCTAAAAACTGGCAGAATGCTTGCTAAATAAAAGGCACAAATGCATATTCTTTTTGGTTTTCTAAGGACTATATACAGGCAAATAGAAACGGGAAATATAATGCAAAGTAAACAAGGAGAAATCTATTGAGAACTATGAACAATAAAAAGCCAAGAAATAATACAGGAAAGCTCTATAAGCTAATAAGCCAATAAGGGGCAAAAATGGTCAATCACAGCCTAAGGGGTGACATTTGAGTTTAAGAGTTAAGCTTCTAAACATTTTTTGACTTAAGAACTGATATAAAATGGTTTTAAAGACAACAGTGAGCTTAAACAAGGGTAACCCAAAGGAAATAACCAATTTCGACCCATTTTGAACCAAAACAAGTCTGACCCAAACACCCCTTAAAGAGTCAAAAACCACTTTTAACTTTTAAGATAGACTTCAAACATTAATAAAACTTAAAAGCAGCTTGATCACAATTTACATTAATTGAAACTAAGCACTTAGAACATTAAGTTAGGCATTAAAAATAAACAAACAAGCTTAGCAGTCAAAGAGCTATAAAAGGCAGATTTTTATATGAACTTGAAAACTAGGAATTTCATTAAGAAAACATGATTACAAAAGCTTAAATGTGAAAGACAGAGTTTAAAAACATGATAAAAGACATTTTTAAAGTAAATTACAATTAAACTAAAAACTACTCCTACATCCCGGTCTTCTCTGTCTTCATCTCTTTTTATAAGCAGCCCAAGCTTCAAGTTTTTGTGCTTGTTGTGTTTTTGTTGTGAGGAGAAAAAAAATGCACCATTTGACCCTTCAAAATACTTGGCCCCCAATCAAAATGATCCAAACCCTTGATTCGCCTTGACCAATTAAAACCCCTTGGATTGCCAACGTGTTCATAAGCCCATGTGGGGGTGGGGTTTAAGGATGGTGAAGGTTTTGGAGTTTTGGGAACAGTAAACAAGGTGTATGAAAGTGACAGAGGTGGGGTTTTGTTTTTGGCGGGAATGGGTGGGAGAGAGATATACAGTGTATCTGTTTTAAGGGTGAAAGTATTGTGTGTTGTCACAATTGGTCCCTGAGGGTTGTATTGATTGTTGCATCACACGTCCTTGTATGTTTCACATTTGGTCCCTGGGGGTTATATTGGTTATCACACTGTTAAGTGATTTTGAAAAAGGTTGGGCCGGTTGGTTTAAATAGGTTTGGGCCGGGTAAGACTAATTATAAAGGATTTTAGGCTTTTAATGGATTTCGGGCTTTTAAGGTATAATAGTTAAAGTAGGCTGATCCGGGTCCACTAGGTGGGTACGGATGGGCCCACTAGGTGGGTACGGATGGGCCCACTTTTAACGATTAGGTTTTCGGGTTCGGTTTTAGATGCTCTTTTCAATGCCATATCCCGGGGTTGACTTTGACTTTGTCTTGACTTCATTAAATGCACAAACGTTGTCGAGTCGATCCGGAAATTTCCGTTTTAGCTCCGTTTTTCAATCCTTTTGAACTCTTGACCTCAGTTTTTCGCGCTCTTTCCAAATCCGTGCTTGGTTTTGTCTGGTTTGGCTTTGTTTTTATCCTTTAGTGAATATCCGGTACCTGCACAGCACAAACACAAAAACAGGCATATTTATGGCATTTTATGTGCGTTTTTGGACGTTTAGGGTCGATTTTAAAGGTAAAAGGTATGTGTAATTAAACGCATACCAGTGTATAATAAATTATAACATATGGGGGAAACAGAAAATCACATTTATTACCTGTCATAGCATATAAATTACTATAGGCTTGGTAAATGATCAAACCTCTACCGCTAGATGCAAGTATTATTCATTACTATCTAAGAGGTCTTTTAAAGGGTTGTGGGGTGTATGTGTAAGATAACATATAAAGGAAATAGAAACGGATGGGATGCATTTGGGTGGCTTTGGGTGAATTTAGAGTGGAAGGGTTAGCTAATTATTTACACGAATACACGCTAGTTTGGTTGCTAAAAACAGGACGGACGATGATATACAAACTCTAAACAACATTCTACATCTCATCTCTTTTTTTTAAATTAACATAATACATCACTTGGGGTTTATAATACGTACCCCTACACTTGAGCTTTTACATGCTTGATATTTTACATCTAACTAATGACCAATTGGAGGTGAATCAAAATACTTGGAGATCATTTGACAAAAATATTGGAGTTTTGTACTTAATACTTTTCCTTCCCCAATCTTCCGCGAAATAAATACTACCATGAATCCCAATCGTCCCAAAATTGTATTTACAAAGATAAGAACTTAGCAACCGTGTACTCAAATAATTAACTTGGGTTATTACAATAATGTACTAAATGTGAGTACATACAAGGTAGGCTAAGGCTTTTTTGGGTGTAACGATTAGTTTAGGGGTGACAATGCTCTTCATTAATAATCTAGATTCGCCAGAAAATTACAAGAACCGTATTCCAATGAAAGAGCTTCGGCTCGATGACAAACTCAACTTTGTGGAAGAACCAATAGAAATTATGGATCGAGAAGTCAAGCAACTGAGACAAAGTCGCATCCATATAGTCAAAGTAAGATGGAACTCTAAAAGAGGACCAGAATTTACGTGGGAACGCGAAGATCAAATTCGTGCAAATATCCACATCTATTTTCAAACATCACTCCAACATCCAACTAAATCTCGGGATGAGATTTCTTTAAGGTTGGGAGACTATAACAACCCACAATTTTCATCTATATAATTATCCATCTATTAAATTACATGCAATTTTCCTCAGTGTAATTTTCATCTATTAAATTAGATGCAACCATTTTCATGGAAAGATTTTTTGCTTTATCCCATCTATGATGTAACGTAACTTACATTACAAAAGTAAACGAGCTTACGCAACCTACCAATGTCAATTTCATCAACGTTTATAGCAAGTAAACATTATAATATGTCAAGCAATATGTTCTAAACTCCATTTTTACCATACGTTATCTATTTAACGTACTATTCATAACGTTTATTATAAAACGGATTTATACATTAAACGTTTATATCAAAACCCCAATTACATGTAATATTTACATACAAATCAAATGTACATGCTTGTAAGGCATGTATACAAGTTACTAATGCATAGAATTCAAATAAGCCATTTTCCCTCCAAATTTCTATGAGATTTCATACCACCTTTTAAGCACAAGTTACAACACTCCAATGCACCACATTTAAACATTTGTTTCCCTTGAATCTCACCCCTAGCTCGTCCTAACCCTAACCCTAAAACCCGAAACCCTAATGAACCAGTAACACCCTAAACAAGCTCGAACCAAGTTCTAACCAAGCTACCACCCTCCACCATGACACACCACCTTGCCTAGCACCTTGTCACCACCTTTGAGCCCCAAGATTAAGCACCTCAACACCTCACCACCTCCTTGTAAGCTACTTGTCACCTTGCACCCCAAGTTGAACCTTCTTGTCACCACCCACAAGCACCTTGTCACACCCTTAAGCCCCAAGCAAACCCTTGTCACCTCCTTGGATAGCCAAACCCCTCACACACTCCTTACACCTCTCTAAGCTACTTTACTAGCTCTAATAGTCATCCTAGCTATCCCATGGTCATCACTCCTAGCTCACCTTGGTCACTACTCCTACACAAACTTGGTCTCCACTCCATTTCGAGCCCTATATATACACGCATACATGCACTCTTTCAAAACTCACAATAAGCGTCATTCTACCTCAAAATTATGTTCTAATCAAGCTAAGGAAGAGAGAGAGAAAAGTATAAAGCTATTTAGAAGCCAAGAACAAGAGAAGGAAAGGGTTCTTGACCCGTTCTATCATTTTTGACCATTCTGCGTGTGCAGTAAGCTTTTTACTCGTTCGATAAGCTCTTTACATGTATTAGATCATTATAAGCTTTGAATACAGTTCCTATCCTCTTATAATATTGTGGATATGCATTAAGAACCCAAACCTACACGCTTGGTTTTCCTAAACCAAACGCACCCTTATTAACCCTAAAACCCTATTTCGAAACCCTAATATGCTATAAGCTATAAGCTGGTCTTATAAGCTATTTATATAAACTCATTTATCATTTTTACAAGCTTAAAAACAAACCCTAAAAGCTCAAACCCATCGGGTTAAGATTTTAAAACCAAACGTGCCCATTTTGGATTTTTAAGCTCATAAGCTCTTTTCATAAGCTTCAAGCTCATAAAACTTACTTATTTTAGCTTATAGTAATAAGCTATAAGCTGCAAATTGATTTTGAGATCAAAAATACAAAGAATATGGAATTTGGACTAAAAACGCAAAACGTTTCATGCATAAGGTTATATATTGTAAATTTTGAAATTATATAACTTTCGGGCCAAAAGTGTAATTATCCTAAACTTAAAACCATAAGGACCTGTTTTGCCATATTTCAAAGTTAAGGGTTTTAAATTATTTAAATATAAAGTAAAGGGTTTAAATTGTAAAATATATATACCAAGGGTATATATTGTCATTTTCGAATTCTCAAGGGTATAAATATAATATTTTTATATTAATTTTAAAAATATATTTAAACATTATAAGACTCAATTTTATTAATGCCCGACACATTTGTCGTTATCATTCGTCGATCGAAACACTATAAAATAATTATGTTATATATTTAACATAATTTATCATCCACTAGCTTTTGAAGAAACTTAAAAAGATAAAATCTTATCTTTTAAACTATAACATATCACGTTACTAGGAAATTTCATGTGAGGGGATTTCATTTGGGTAGACGTTTTCACGAGTTGCTAGATTTACGATTTAAAGTGTCCCATCTCCTCAAACGTTTACTACATGACCTCTGGATTATGATAGCCCGAACAATGATACGATATTTACACAAGTCAATAAACCAAATTAATATTTACGTTAAACTTTACGAAATAAAGTTTTGGAATATAAACAATTAAACTAAGACTTGACATATTACCCATGTTGCGTGACGAGTCTGTTTATTTCCAATTGAGTCACTTTTGACTTCAATCAACTACCTTATCAAGGTGAGTTCATAGTCCCACCTTTATATGTTTTTCTAAACTCCGTGGGGAAATACGTGCTATAAACCATGATAACAAGTATTTTTCCAACTGTATGCTATCCTGATATATATTATTGCCTAAGTACCTCTATTTGCCAAAAGGCCCCACTATCATGAGCCGTTAATTACTTTGCGAAGTAAGCGCGAATGCCGTGAATAGATCTATTGGGATTTAACTTCCCCGTCTAGGTTCTGGTACATACAAGGCCAGCGGACGCATTTAATTTGAGGAACTCCAGGTGTATGGCAAAGCACCTGCTTAGGGTAATAACTTATGAATAACATTTACTTAAGGCTTCAGTGTCATGAGCTTAGTGCAATAATATAATATTTTTTACCATGATAATTGTATTCGTTGCAATTGTTACTATTACATTGACTAGTATTCAACTATTACATTTCAAACCTGTGAATTTCACTCAACCTTTGTGTTGACCTTTTTAGCATGTTTATCTCAGGTAATTGAGCAACCTATGACACTGAGTGGCATTGGACTTGGGAGTCCCAAAATTGTTATCATTAAAACTTTTATGTTTTCAATATACTTTGGGACCTCTTTGTAAAAACCTCTGATATATTATGAATTGTTAACTAAATTTTCTTAAAACATCCTCTTTGAAGTCGTTTTCTATGATTATGACTGTTGATTCATGAAGTAATACCCCCAATTTAGCTTCCTCTGCAATGTCAAATATCGGGGTGTTACATACTAAATATAAGCTGGATGCAGATCTGAGTGGAACACCCGTAGACCAAACACGATATCGTAGTATGATTGGGTCACTCATGTATCCAACTTCCAATAGACCAGACTTAGTGCAAGTAGTATGTTACTATCCATGTTATTAAGCAAGACCAACGAAAAAGCACCACAAGGAGGTTAAAAGGATCTTTCGGTACTTAAAGGAAACCATCAACATGGGACTCTGGTATCTGAAGGATTTTGGTTTTAAACTAACCACTTTTTCAGACGTTGATCACGCAGGTTGTCTTGATATTCGAAAAAGCACTTCTGGAGGAATACAATTCTTAGATGATAAGTTAGTCAGTTGGATATCCAAGAAGCAAGACTGCACCTTAATGTCAACGGCAGAAGCAGAGTACGTGGCCTTATCTGAAAGTAGTGCTCAAGTTCTTTGGATGAGAATATGGCTTAAGGATTATGGCTTTGACTATAACAAAATACCATTGTACTGCGACTCACAGTCCGCCATAGCCATCTCGTGCAACCCAGTGCAATACTCCCGCACTAAACACATTGTTGTCCGTTATCACTTTATCAAGGAATATGTTGAACGTGGTATAGTTGAATTGTACTTTGTCAGAACTAAATACCTGTTAGCCGACATGTTTACGAAAGCTCTTTCGTAAGAAAAGTTTGAGTACCTTGTTGGACGACTCGGTATGAGATGTTTGACTCCAGCAGAACCGGAGGTTCTGACAAATGAGACTACTTGATAGATTTCATCAAACATCGACTTGTAAATATTTTTGAAAAAAAGAAAATACAAAAATATATAACCTATAAAACCAAATACAAAAAATATAAAATTTCAAAAAGCAAAATCAAAAAATCAAAAAATACTAAAAAGAATCTTCTCGACGTGTCTTTTGGAATCAATAACATTTACATACCTAGAAATGTCGATTAACATTGACACGGGTGTATAAATGAAGTTCGAGCAAGAGTTCAAAAGTTTCAAAACATGTCATTTCTAATTTTTCTTTATGGCTTATGTACACATCAATGCATAACAAGGACTTCAAGGAAAGGAAAGTTTATCTATAACGGTAACTTATCCTAACAACGAGAAAAGCAATTTTCTCGGCCTTGAGCAGTTTATACAAGACATTCAAAGTTTTTAAGCTCAAGAAAGAAAAGTGTACGCATAAGTGCGCTTATCTTTCACGTTAGAAGATAAGTATTCTAACATATGGTTTTTCAAAAGTTGAACACAATTTTTCAAGAATTTCTTAGTGGCAATTCAATATATTTCAAAATTGTGTGTTCAAAACTCATTCCTCATAAAGTTTTTCAAAGACGATCATTTTATAATCGTGGTATCATTTGTATAAATTAGTCAATTTTTAAGGGGGAGTTTTTCAAAAACCAAGCTTTTAATATTTTTGGATACATCAACTCACGACAATTTTTATGTATTCAAAACATTATAAAAAGTCTCTTAATAACAAATCTGTGGTAATAACGACATATCTTACTATTGAATGTTTGTTATAAGATGATTCAGTGTCTGAGCATAATTTTTCAAGAATTCTTCAATGACATTTCATAATCTTTCAAAATTATGTGCTCAACACTTAAAAGTTTTGATGTTTGTAGCAACATTCGTTTCACGACTATTTTTAATGGGTTTAATAAAATATAGTGTCCAAGTACTATCTTTTCAAGTATTCTTCAATGACATTATAAAAACTTTCAAAAAAAATTGTATACTCGACACTATCTCTATCCCTCAACAGTACATTGTTGTTATTTCAACGACAAGTAATGTTACATGTATTCTTGAGGGGGAGCAAACAAAAACAAAATGTTCTACATAATTCATACTGAAACATTTCTCTTCCCTTGAATTTTTTAAGACAAAGTTTAATCACTTGGTATTTCAAAAACTAAGTGACTTATTATTTAAAATAAGGGGAGAAATGTGATTAAAATGTGATCTAGAAAATAATAAGTGATATAAAAGACTCAAAGTGTTTTTCACTCTTACCCACATGTGCGAAACACTTTCGTTAGGGGGAGTTTTTCCAAAAGATGAAACTCTCAAAGTGTCAAACGTTTTAATATTCTATCAAACACTTTGATTGATTTTTAAACAAGGTTTTATGGTGACGATCAAATACCCAACAACCTATTAATTCATGATGATTCTAAAGTCATAAGGTGGTTAGGTTAGGTATTAGTCCTATGATCCAACCAGAACCGGAGGGATCTACCCAAGGACATTCACGATGATTTGGAGAAGAATGAGAAATGGGAATAATGTTGACTAAGACATGAGTTAACACTGGAACAATCACAACAAGGTGTTAGTAATGAGGTCTTGGTAAAAATTTAAGGGGTTAAAGAATAAAAAAATATAAGGATAAAGGGTCTAAAGAAAAAAGCCCTCTATACAACTTTATGCAGAAACCAGGTCAATACATATGCTATCAGAATCACAAAGATGACTTCTGGTATTAAAGAAATACATCATGGACCCAGTGATACACTACACAACCCTTCCGAGCCATTTAAGTTTCTATCAAAAGATACTTGTCTCATTTGTCACGGAGATACACACGCCTTCTATTGACTTTCTCACTCCGAGTTAGTTGATATTGAATAGGTGGCAGTCAGCTCCAGCTCTAGCCTCCGATTACTAAAACCAAAACGCACAAATAGAGTCTAGAGCTAAGAGACCAATCTATAAATCTCACTAGGTGGTTTTATAACGACCCTTTGACGGAGTACTTATTGCCAAGTAATCAAGTGACCACATGTCGGTGTATGAGACGTGGCCTCAAACAGAGTTTTTAAGATATGACCGAACTCTTCGACAATGAGGGAAAATGACTTATTTTGAATCACAAAGTTGACAACAAAGTGTCCTTTAGAATTATAGTCAAAAGTGAGTTGGCTATAAAACTCAATAACAAAGCGAGGAATAATTTGTTTGTTTATGTTCACCAAACATTCAAAACCAATTAACTTAAATTTGGCAATAAGATGACCCATATTTTCAAAATTTAGACTCACAACCCGACCCTCATGAAAGTATCGTTTTTCAAGACTTGCAATGGTGTTTCGTAATGGTTGATTGAATTCATTTTATATGAGTGGAATGTAGTTGCGGGTATTTTGGTGATCTAGGCCGGTGATTCGAGGCATTGTTACCTAAAATAAAAACTATCAAAATCATATTTTATTATCTTATACTTGTATTGTTATTTTAAACTTGTGCCTAGTGTGTGCCTATATGTAACAAATGTGGAGTAACGGTTAACTAAACCTAGAAATAAAAACCTAAGAGTTAACCCAAATGCTCCTTAATTTAATTTTGCTCATCCACACATGTCGAAAAATACATATGAATTATGTATCTTGAGTTTTGTTCATGAGATCATTATGCATGTATGCAAAAACATTTTTAGAGTGTATTAACAATGCATAACAACAATTTTATTGTGATCCTAACGTGCGTAATTTTGAAATAAAATTAGGGTTTTGTGCGAAAACAATTTTTGACAAAACACACTTTAATCTTGCAAATCCTATGTCTACGAGAAGCATATTAGTTATACATTGTATTCTAGTAGTCCTAATTGTACGTAAACACAAGAAAAATGAAAATCCCAAATTTTGAATTTTTGTTCAACATGAACCCTAGATACAAATTGGAATAAAAATAGATGAAATGACTTACAATTGATGATCTTTGTGGTGTTAGGATTGATTATTAATGTTGATTTGATCTTCAATTAGTGTTTTGATGGTAGATTTTAAGTTTTGGTGGTTTTTGGGTCGTGGTTCGTCAATGGTGGAAGAGAGGGAGTGTTTGTTTTTTTGTTTTAGAAAAATGAAGGTGACAGACATAATGTTCTCACTGGTGGTGGTCCCATATCGATATGGGGGCCACCCGTTTTAATCTAGGGGCCACCCGTTTTAATCTAGGGGCCGCCAGAGATATGGGGGCCACCCTCAACTAAGGTGTGGTATATCATAAATTATAACATGGTGATGATTTTTGGATTTGGCTAGTTTCTAGAGAGAGAAACACATGAGAGGATATTTTCTAGTAAGAGAAATATGTGTAAAATAAGAAATTTAATAAATGACTAGCTACCTCTTCAAAAATTGGAAGAGGTATATATATAGTTCTTACAAATACAGGGTATTAGTACCCGGTTCAAAACCGAAAATCATACGATTAACTATTAAAGTACGAGCTATAATAAACAGTAAAATACACAGGGTGACCGAGTCTTTTTCTAATATCTAACAATCTCCCCCTAAGGGAGGTCACCCCTGAAAATACTAAATTTAATCACTTCAGTCTTTAGCTCGTGGACATTTGATTCTTCATTTGATATCTTGTACATTTGGGGTAGTGATCTTTTGATTCATCTTTGACTTGTCTTTGATTGTGATCTTGAGCTTTCTTGAGATCATCACCCAAACATAATCTTACATCATCTTGTAATGGATCGCCATCTTGTGCACTTGTGAAGAAATACACGATATCAGAGTTTGCGGAAGCTTTGACACCTTTATGAGATCTTTCATAACTTCATAACAAGTGTAGGTCGTGTCTGAGCATTCGGTTATTAACTTGACATTACTGGAACTGGGTATCTCCATCTCCATCTCCATCTTTAAATGATCCTGTAATGAAACAGTTAGCAATAAAGAGAAAATTGATTTGAAAAATCAGTCTAAGTGTTAATTATGAAAATATTTTGTAACACTTCGAGAGTTTTGATTGTTTGTCAAATGTTCAATAACCGTCAATTCATATACTGGAACAAGTTTGATTCACGTAGAATCGCACCATCGTTTCTTTCCAGTTGACACAAGTTTGATTCTTGTAGAATCGCACAAGTCACCTACCAAGAGCTTGTTTGATGTTGGCTCTAGCAGGATTTCCATCTTCATTGTGAAAAACCTTTGTTTCACTCGGATGTTCTGGCAATATCACAAGGATAATGCGTAGGACTCTTAGGATAGACTTGTTTCCACAGTGTGTGAAAGACAAGAGAATTGGCAATGTGTCCTAACGAGATTAATTGATGATCTCTTGGCTCTAGACTCAATAGTGCGTTTTGGTTTTAGTGATCGGAGGCTGGAGCTGACTGCCACATTTTCAATATCAACTAACTCGGAGTGAGAAAGTCAATAGATTACGTGTTTAGTCAAAACACACACACACAACACAAAAAAAAAAAAAAAAAAAAAAAAAAAAAAAAAAAAAAAAAAAAAAAAAAAAAAAAAATAAATTAAAATAAAAAAAAAAAAAAAAAAAAAAAAAAAAAAAAAAAAAAAAATTAAAATATTTTAAAAATAAAATAAATTAAATTATAATAAAAAAAAAAAAAACATATTTTAAATAAAAAAAAAAAAAAAAAATAATTTTATATATTTTAAATAATATAAAAATTTTTTTTTTTTTTTTATTATTTTTTTTTTTTTTTTTTTTTTTTTTTTTTTTTTTTTTTTTTTTTTTTTTTTTTTCCAATTTATGGCAATATCACAATGATAATGCGTAAGACTAGTTGCTGTCAAGATTTGAAGACATAAAGGAACTTATTATTTTGAAGACAGAAGTTTTAAGATATACTCCTCTAAACGCCAAGAAGAACGCCGCCCTAACTAGAGAGAGGAAACACTCAACAATAATAACTCGCTCCCACAAACCGACGAGCAAGTTATCGCATGAAGACTCAAGTTAGGTGGAGGGATTGGAATGTTAGAAAATATTGCAAACGGCACCATATACTTTTAGTGTGTAATGTTAAGTTGTTAGATTACAGTTAGTATGATAAGGATAGTTATTACTGTCATAGTACTAGCCACCGATAGTCTCTCGCGTAGGCAAGTTAACGCCCCCCCCGCCCCCCCCCCCCCTCTTCCTTCCCCCATCCAGCTTTAACTTAGGTCTCTGGCCAGTATTAATGTTTATACTGTTTTGTCAAATATGCCTTAAGTCTGGTTGTCAATTATAGTAAATAGTTATCTCTTAGAGTTGATCTAGGAAGTGATAAGCATTATCTCTTATCGAGTTTAGGGTTCCTTAAGATTTTATATAATGGAACGTGTTATAGTATTGTAAATGATATCGTAGTTGATTGATCTTTTACACAATCAAATAGTAATAGTAATAAGCCAAAATTTAGTATTTTGATTTCTTGTGTTCTATCCTTGGTATTAGATCTTGATATTCCGCGTTCATATATGTATTCAAGGTTTTTGTATATCATAGATTCCTTTGGATTTATTCAGAGAACTATAATGTCGGTTTAAGGCTCATTGAGTTCCTGCTTGATCAAGGACCTACACTCTTTATATTTAAAGTTATACATTAATGTTGCAAAGTCTAGGAAATTAAATAGTAAATGTTTCATTTTCTAAAACCCAAGGTATTCACTTTTTGAGCTATGGTTTGCATTAAAGTCTGCACAAGGCTTTTCATGGATGTTATAGTTTCGATTAGTTATTCTCACGCGCATGGGGTGTCAAAAGCCTTAGCACTTACCCAGTTGACGGTGGATTACGCTAGAGAAGAAAGTCCATTTATGGGTCAAGTGAACCAACGATTATGTGCTTGCTTAGCTAAGGATGGTTATTGTTTTTGCTTTGAGATGTGATCTTACTAAGTGTTTAAAATATTAGCCTAAACAGCCATGTTAAAGCCTTGGTCGGATTTTAACTATCTAAATAAGGAATTTATTGGTTTTAAATTTAATTTGAACACCACACATAAATGTTAGATTTTATAGTCCGGCAAGAGGAGTTCTATCAAGTTCGTAATTATAAGTAGTTCTTAGCATCTTAGTTGTAATTTAGCAGTGTTTATTTTTAAGCTTAGCATGGGAAAACGGTGAAAAATCGAGTGATGAAGTTATCTTTTAGACAATTAATTGTGACTTCTTGTTCTATGTCCTAAAAGTACCAAGAGGTAATGAATAACAATACATTATGTCATCACAAATAAGTTCTATTTAGGTAATTAATTATTCAAAGAAAAATCATAAAAGAGAAAAGTCTTTGAAAATGGGTTTAATTCGGGTTTGTTTTAAACTTGTGATCTCTTAACCTCATCTACAACAAAATCTTTGCTACTTTTTAAAGGTTTTGTTTTGGGGAACGTTTCGAGGGGAAGGTATTTTGTTGTTAAGGCATGTGATATTGGTGAGGACCCACAATCGTTTTAGTTTGGGGAATCGACGCTCGCTCTGTCTCGGGCTAGAATTCACATAGTCCGTTTGTACCTAAAATAACCCAATTAAACCCAAAACATACAAAATGGCAAAAATATGCTTGTATTTGTGTTTTGTGTGTGCAGGTACGGATATATCAAAAATCACAAGAAAACAGTCAAAAACAAGCAAACACGGACACGAGAATCAGAAGAGTACAAAAAGAAGCCAAAGAATCAAAGCCGAAGCCAGAATAGTCAAGCTCAGTCAATTTCCACGTCAAGAAAAGTCATATAACTAGTGGGTCAACAAAAGTCAACAAGACCCAAAATATTCATATTTAACCCTCTATAAGTTTCACAAAAGTCCAAAATAATAGCCCCTACCTCTAAATGGGCCTTACCGAATCAAGTAGCCCAAAACCCTAGCCCCAATTTTTATTTCATAACTTCAGGGACCCATTTATGCAAATACCTAGAAACTCGTTATAACTAGAAAGAGAGCAAAAGAAAGAGAGGAATGAGAGTGCAATCTTTACAAAGTTTATAACAGTTTTTATACTGTCAAAAAGGGCGGGGTTTAAAAATTCTTGTTACTATTCATCATCTCTCCCACCATTCACCTTAGTCAAAACAAGGGGCAATTAAGAATTAAAGGGCCCATTAGTCAATTCATGAGCTCCCTAATACAAATGAAGGGTCAAATCAGTCAAATCAAGGGGTTACTTATCCTCTCTCAAGCCAAGAGGCCGCGTCATCAATGGAAGAAGCACAAGAGGTGTGGGTTTTTGTGCTAAAACACTCAGTAAAGAAGCACAAGTGAGCCTCAAACGGATTGCCACGCTGGCAATCCGTGTGAGGTCACTTAGTGATCCAACGGCCAAAAAAACAAAGACCCAATGATTGGTTGATTTGATGGTGGATGATTGATGAAGGCAAGGGGCTAGAAGGTTCATGGATCAGCTATAAATAGCACTCTCACTTCACACACACGGCATCTTTTCTTTTCTAGTTTTTCTTAGCTTAGTGTAGTTTTTAGAAGCTTATTGTAATTTTGATCAAATTGTAATCTCTTTTAAGTAATGTAATTCAGTTTTTAAATTAATGAAACTAGTTTAATTTTTGTATATGGTTTTTTTTACTTTAACTTTTAAGCTCATCTCAATAAGATAATCTGTATCAAAAGCTATAAGCTCATATTAGCTCTTCAAGGGGGGGGGGGGGGGGGTGGACGGTCATCTAAGCTCTTGATTTGAAGCTTAACCAGCCTTATTCTTACCTTAATAATTTAAATCAGTTTTAAACATTCTAAATATTTCCTTTAAAATTTGGATTTGGAAGCTTTTTGGAAGTTCAGGTAGTAATGGAAAACAAAGAAGGATTTAATCTCCTTAAAGCTTATAAATAATCTAGGAGAGCACTTTGTAGTTGCCCTTTATTGGGGGACCTATTTTTTTGTTTAGCTAGAGAATCAAGTAAGTTTATCTTAAATTTCATTGCACTTTCATCATTTAGCTTAATTAGTCATAATATAGTTTCTTCTTAATTGCTTATTAGCTTATTGTATCTGCTTATTTGTGCTTTTAGTCAACTTATTGTGCTAAATAGTTATTAGTTTTCATCTGTTTTAAGATTTATAGCCATTAGATCTATAGTTTAAATTTCTGTCATTAAAATCCATTAAAAAACCAAAAATAGTAGAAATTAGCTTAAATTTTAGATTACTGCTTATTTAGTTGTTAATTCATGCTTATTAGGGATAATATAAACTCTGCATCATCTGGTTTTAAGCTTTTGATAAATAGATTTTCATTTCATAAGCTTTTTAAATCTGTCAATCACATTAAGGAGTGTTTGGTTTAAGTGTGTTTGACCCCAAAAAGTCAAAATTAATTGTGCATTTTGCTTGAGTCACTTGTGTTTACCTTTAAGATAATTAGGAAAAGAGTTTTTATAAGTTAGATTTTGAAAATGAAAAAGTTAGAGCTTATATTAAGTATGCCAGCACCAGGGGAATTTTTCCTTTGAATTTCACTTGTGCAATTTTTGATCTAAGCCCTCCTAGGCTTAGATCTTGCTTGCATTTTGTTTATACACTCTAATTGAGTGTGTCTAAGTGCAGGATTTCCCTTAGGAAACCTGCACTAATTGAGTTGCACTTGTGCAAAGTGCACTAGTACTAACTTAAAGTTAGTACTGCTGACACTATTAGCCTAGTTTTTAGTTAAGTATAAGTAGGTTTTAGGTGCTTAGATTCAAGTAGGAGTTAGATTAAGTATAGCTTATTATAGATTAGGTCTTAGATTTCACTTTCTAGCTTATTAGCTTAGCTTAAGTTGCTGTCAAAATTCACCAAAAAGCCAAAAGCACCAAAAATAATAGGTAAATTAGTAGTTTCTTAAAATTGTTAGATTTAGCTTAAGTTACTTGTTTTTATTGCTTAAACAGTTAGTTTATAAGTAGTTCTATAAGTTCCTTTAAGCTTATAGTCTAGTATAGCTTTTTAAGAATTTTAGCTTAATTGATTTTTGTGCTAAATGGCTTATTTTCTGAGTTTGCTTAGTTCATGATCAATTTCAGTAGCTTAAAAGTAGTTTAAGCATTTATTTCTTTTCATTTTTAGATTAAGCACATCATAGCTTTTTAGAACACTTTTCCTTTTTAGATTTGAGCTTAAAATGAGCTTGTTACAAGCTTTTAAGTGAGAATAAGCCCAAAACCCTTCTCACTGTAACAGCTTATTAATAAGCTATTTTTGAGCTTATTACTTAGTTTTAGCTTATGTTCCTTTTATTAAAGTAGCTTAATTTAGTGTCATCTTTAAGTTCCAAGTGTTAGTTTTTCATAAAAGTCAAAAAAAATATAAAAAAAAAGCAAAAAGGGTTTGCCACCACACTCGAACCCACGACCTCCCACACACAACACATATGCCTTAACGAGTTTGCTTCAATAGCTCATCCATTCATATCTCTCACCACTTAATATTTATACACGTTTTCGTTTTCCTTTTTATAAAAAAACCGTAGTATAATAAGCTCATTTGAGAGCTTATTCGTTAAGCATTTTTGTTTTTCTTATTTCTCTTGTGTTCCTGTTAGAGTTTAAGTTTTATCCTTATTTTTTTAGATTTTTCTAGCAATTATTTTATTTTTAATCATTTTTCGAAAGGTAAATTCTTATAAAATCAATAAAAAATAGAAAAAAGTTTCAGAAAAATACAAAAATAGATTTTTTAGTTTTATAAAAAATAGCTTTAGGTTTACATCCAGTAAAATCATTTTTACACTTTTTAGATCTTAAATTTCATTTTTGAGCTTTTATTTTAAATTTTAAAAATAAAAATAGTTAAAAATATTTTTCTTTTCTTATTTTATAATATTTTTAGACTTGTCTAAGCTTTAAAACTCATCTTTTTCTTAATTTTTAGTACTTAATTTGCTAAATTTTTTTAGACTTTTTATTAGATTATTTTGTTTTTAATTTATAATAAATTTCAAAAAATAATCACAAAAAAAAGTTTTGACATTTTCCTAAAATTTTCTTTGTCCTATGTAGGTGTTTAGAAATTTAGGTTTACATTTTAGCGAGTAAAATTTAGTTGCATGATTTAATTGTGGTTTTATTTGTTTCCGTATTAGTTTAATTGTTTTTATTGTCCATTTTAATGTTGCTTTTATTTAGTTTGTCATAGATTATCAAATAAAATATCTTCTGCTTCATTCATATCAGAATCCGAGCTTTAACAGGTTTCATTTTTTTCACTAGTCTTGGGGAAAACGACCCGGTGATCATATTACCCGGTTAAATATGTATTATATATTATATTATATATATTTTTGAGAGTGAATATTATCTCAGGGTTTAAACTTGGTAATTTTCTTAATTACTCTTTTAAAGTATTATATTTTATATATATTTTACATGTGTTAAAACTTTTGCAATCATACATCCACATCTTCATCATTTTCATCCTTGACCAGTGGCTTATTAGACTCAATAGGAGTAGTAGCTGTTCTGATGGACCAAAAATCAAACTTTTTGAGAGATATTGTCAGCTAAATATATGTACTGACTAATAAAGATATCATCAGGTTGTTTGCTTCACTTGAAGTCCAAAAAGAAGCGAGTTCACCATGGAGCTCATTTGGAATATTTTGTGCATACAGTCTCGAACTCCCTGTACACATTGACTTCTTTGTGAGCCAAAAAATTATGTAATCCACATTGAATTGATAACATATTGTCACTTTAGTCTTCTTGATAAACAATGTTTTTTGTCTATGGTACCTCTCTGAAACCATTTTCAATCAAAATAGAAGAAAAGTGTCTTTACAAGCTCTAGTGGCTTGATAAGACCATAAAGAGCTTGATAACATTATAACTTTGTTTTGGATGTGCAAGGAATCAACAAAGCTTCTAGGATGTTGAAGGGACATACACCTCATCTTCAATAGTACCATAGAGAAATGCACTTTTAACATCCATTTGGTAGACAGTAAATCCCATGTATGATGCAAAAGGCTTAAAAATAATCATGATTACTTCCTATCCTGGCAATTGGTCAAAAACCGCACCATAATCTATTACTTCCTCCTGGCTAAACCCTTGTGCTACCAAGCCTTGGCTTATTTTTTCACAACAATACTTCTCTCATCCCTTTTATTCTTGAAGACCCACTTTGTGCCATTGCCTTTTTTCCCATGATGGAAATTCAACAAGTATCCAAACCTTCTGTAATTTAAACTTAATTCATCTTGCATTGCTTCAACCCAGCTTTCATCTTGTAAGGCTTGTGATATATTCTTGGGTTCTTCTTGGGAGAGAAAGCATGCTAAAATAAAATTCTGATGATCTTTGTGATTAGTTCTATTCTGTTTGGAGATGTAGCTCACCAATGCTTGTTTGTGCTGGAAGAAACTCCCTTTTGAATCTTTCTCTTGTTTGAACGTGTGCTGACTTAGGATCTTCTAGAATTTGATCTTTTGGACGATCCTTATGAATTCTGAGTGTAGGAATAGGATTGACATTAATGGTGGCATCCATATTGTTGAAATCAACCACTGCACCCATAGTCTCATCATCATAGGCTCCATTGAATATGTCATCATTTGAAAATGTTCGAAATCATCTTCTAAAATCAGGCTTAGTGGAATAAATGGGTTATTCAGCATTCTAGGTGAGTAGATGCATCAATAGGTATTTTTCCTCCAAGATAGACAAATGATGATTCACCAGCATGTCAATGTAGGGTAGTTCAATAGCAGCACTAACATATGGCGTGGTAGCAGTACTAACAGATGACCTACCAGTACTAAGTTTGTTAAAACTAATAGCCTGAGCTCCCCTCTTTTGAGATGCAATATTCCTCTTTTCTTCTTCAAAAGCTTGTCTTGTTGCATCATCTAGAGCTTTAGCAATCACTTCTTGAGCAATCATTTTCTCAAGATCATCATGCAAGACTTGTTCATCTTCTGTCATCTGATGTTGTCCTTCCTTGCCAGCAACATCTTCTGAATTTTGTATATCATTGTCTTTAGGAGAGCTTTTAGAAGGTTTTTCATGTGCAGCTATAGCAACATCTTCTACTAGAATCCTTGTCCTATGAGAGTGTAGTGGAAGCAGTATGTATTCCTGAGTAGGTTCTTTATTTTTTCCTAATAAACCTGCAACATAAGAATCTGGTGTACCTGCATCCACATTAACCTGATTTTCTACACTATCAGGAATATAGTTCATTGAATTGGTTAGAAAATCAAGATCAAACATCCAATTAGGACCAGTTCCTGCCACATTTGGTTGATCTTCAAGAAAATCAATGTGCAGATTCTCTTCTACCCTTTGTGAGGTCTTTTATTGTTAACCTAAAGGCTTTACTAGTGGTAGAGAATCCATTGTAAAATAACCTTCATCAGATTTCCCATCAAATTTGCCCAAGGAATCTAAGGTGTTTAAAATGGTCAAGGGGCACCCAAAAGGTCTCATAAAACTAATACTAGGTGAGTTACCTATTAATAGTTCATAAGGTGTCTTATTTTGAGGTTTGGTCACTAATACCCTATTCAGTACATAGCAGGCAGTATTTACTGCCTCTGCCCAAAATGTATAGTAAAAAAGTGAGTCTGCTAACATAGTTCTAGCTGCCTCAATTAGGGTCTTGTTTTTCCTTTCTGCAACACCATTCTGCTGTGGAGTTCTAGCCACACTAAACTCCCTTTTTATTCCTTTCTTAGCACAGAATTCATTCATAGCATGGTTCTTAAACTCTGTCCTATTATCACATCTAATGATTTTAACATTATGATTTAATTGGTTTTCTAAGCCTATGATAAATTTACAAAGGATTTCAGATGTTTCATCCTTGGTAGCTAAGAAAAATACCCAACTAAATCTGCTGAAATCATCAGTCACAACCAAACAGTACCTTTTCTTGTTAATACTTTCTACAGAGACAGGTCCAAATAAGTCCATATGAAGTAATTCTAGGGGCTTTCTGATGATTCTTTCTAACTTGGCCTTACAGGAGGCCTTATGTTGCTTACCCTTCTTGCAGGCAACACAAGTGTGGTCATTGATTGGTGAAATTTACACTATGTATATATATAATATATAATAAAATATAAAATATATATATAAGTCTAAAAATCAACAAGATCAATGATACCGAGAAGTAGTATAGAGTGTTCCCGGGTCGTTTATCCCCAACGAGGCTGTGGAATGGAGAATATCGTTAACAATCGTAGATTTGAATTTGAAGGGAGGGAATTGAACTTGGAAGTGTGAAAAAGTCAAAATTCAGATAATAACAAACTAAAATCGTTAAGAAAATCCTAAAAATTACTAAATTAAGTGAAAAACGGGGAGCCCGAATCCCGGAACTCTAAGGGTGGAAAGAACCTAAAATCTTTAAAAATACATTTCGGAAAAAATTTTACTTATAAACTACTCTCGGGAACAATTAACGAAGGAATGAAAAGAGCTAGAACGAAAAACGGAGTTCGTTTGACACCCAAAAAACGAGTCAAAACATAAACCCGTCCCGGGCCCGTTACTTTTAAAAGACAAGAAGTTGTAAAAATGACCCTACGAAAACTTTTATATTTTTCCTACAAACTAGATGACAAAAGAAAATTTTCTAAAAAAGCAAAATATTTTTTTGATAATTTTTGTATTTTTTATGAATTAAATAAACTTTTAACTAAATTAAATTATAAAAAATATTAAACGATTACGAAAAATTCTGAAAAATTTTCTAAAAATACTTTACAACTTAACAATCCTACGAAAAATAAGAAACTCGAAATAGCTTAAGTAATAAGCCCGAAAATAAGCTATTTCAGCTTATAGGCTTATGGAGCCAAAACCACTATAAGTATTATAGCCCTTGAGTCTTTAACGAAAAAGACCCAAGGGCGCAGTGGTAAGGTGTGTGAGTAAAAAGGGGGATGTATCGCTTGGTCCCGGGTTCGAGTCTTGCTCACCCGGGCCAAGTGTCTTTCCCCCTTTTTTTTTTTTTGAAAACTCAAAGAAGCAAAGTTGTTAAGCTCGTGGGGCTTAACAACTTTGTCTTCTACAACTTTTGCTGAAAAGCTGTCAATAAGCTTAAAAATAAGCTTAAAGTTTGACAGCTAAGCTTAAAGAGCTTAAGAGCAAAATGGCTTAAGTCTTTTTGGGCTTAGGGTCGAAATAAGCTAGGACTTGGGCTGAAATAGGCAAAAGGGATCTAAACTAACCTAGATAAGCTTAAAAAGCTAAGAGCTTAAGGCTAAATAAGCTGTTGAAACAGCTTATGATTGACAGAACTAAAATAAAGCTTAAATCTACAATACACTAAGCTGTGGACTCTAAATAAACTAGAAAAAGATCAAATAAGCTCACAACCTAACTAGACTAACTTAAAAAGCAACTAGGAGACAAAATGAGCTTATGAAATAAGCTCAATAAGCCAGAAGAGAAAAATAAGCAATCCTACACCTAGGGCATTCACAAACAGTCAAAAGCCAAGTTTGGGCTTAAAAATAAGCCCACAAATAAGCTTTTCAAAAGCTGAAAATCAACAAACTTATAAAAGGGCTTATGAGCTCTTGAAATAAGCCAAGAGATTGGGCTTAAGCCCTCTTAAAGGCTAAGAAAATTAAGCCTAAAGTCTCCCCTTTGCACCAGGGGAGCTTTAAGGCTAATTCTCAAGGGCTTATTTGACAGCTTGTTAAAAGCTGTCAAATAAGCTCTAAACCAACAAATAAGCTCAAACAGATTGAGTGTAGTGTAAAAGGGGCTTATGCACAAATTTTTAGCTTTCACAAACCATAAACACTTGCTGAATTTGTGTGGTGAAAAAGGCTTATGGCTCTTTTTAAAACTGTTATAAACAAACACTTGGTGCTTTTTGACTTACAAAGTCAAAACACCATGGGTGTTTGCAGCTTGTTTAACACACACAACAATACACCTTCTTTGGCACTTGGACTCAAACTCCCAAGTGCTTATCAAGATAAGCACTTGTGGCCCTTTTAAAAATCCAACAGTTTCAAAAATGTTTATAAAAACTTTGAAAAACAATTTTGACACAAAGAAAAACTTTTAAAAACAGCTTAAATGACTCTAACAACCTATGCTAAAACTAGACTAGTGACCATAACCCATACCACAACCATTTTGACCCGTTTTACAAGTTATCCCAAACACCCCTTTATAGTGACTGTCCAAACTAACTTGTACTTAAAAACTAATTTTAAAACTAAAACTGCTTAAACCTTTTATCTACTGTTACTAATTCTAGTCTAATCAAACTATTTGAGCTTTTAAATGCCTAGCTTATGTAGAAAATTAAGCTAGTTTCTCTACTAGCTTATACTACTACTTATGACAGAATTTAAAAGAATGTAAACAAAAATGATTATCACTAAAACAATTCAAAGCATTTGAACATCTAAACTATCTAAACTTTTTTAACAGGATTTAGCACAAAGTAAACAAAGTAATAAGCTACTTTATATAAGCTATATTGATGCTAAAATGAAATTTTAAGAAAATGAAACCTGAGTTTTGTGTAGTCTCAGACCTAAGCCACTCTATCTGAGTGAGTGGCTTAAAAACTTGAAACCTAATGGCACCTTGCCTCTATTCCCTGAGCTAAAAGCTCAATAAGCTAATGTTAGCTTATTTCTTCATAAGCTTCCAAAATCAACCTCAATTGAACATTTATGAATTAAATTCAACTGAAAACAATATTTAAGAGCTTTTAACAAATTTTAAACTGAGTTTGAGCTTATTAACAAGAATAAGCTCAAAGGAGCTTATTGAGTAAAATTAGCTTAAATTTTCATTAAAACTGAGAATTACAAATGCATAAAAGAAATTAACTTAAAAACACTTTAAACTACTTTTAAGACTACACTAAAACGACATAAAAAAAACTATATTGGCCACAATGGGCTTACAAGGCTTTTATAGCAAAAAAAAATACAACTAGGTCTTCTTTCCCTCTTCTCTGTTGTGCTTCTTTGAACACACATAAAAGGGGGTGTGTTTGTTGTGTGAGGGGTTCACAGCCTCTAATCTTGGCCCTTCAATCTTTCTTGGGTCATCTTGGTCGTCGAAATAAGCCTTGGGAGGTGTGGGATTGCCAACTTGGCAATCTCACAGCTGGGAAAGTTAGTGGAGGAGGGGGGAGTGGTTTACCCATGGTGGTGGAGAAGAAACACAGGGTAAAAACGGGGTTTTACACCCGTGAGTTGTGTTTGGGGGGAAGACAAGGGCGGGAAAATTGGTTTGAGTTATAACAGGGTGTATGTTTGTGGAAATGGCAAGTTAGGTCCCTCAGGGTTATTTGTTTCATTGCACCCTTCGTCCTTGTTGTTATAACTTTTTGGGGACTTGGCAAAACAAGTCCCCAAGAGTTATATGCTCAATTGCATCACTCGTCCTTGTTAGTACAAGTATGGGGAGTTGGCAGTTTTGCCCCCCCACTTGTTACTTTGCTTAAATGGCAATATGGCCCTTCTCTTCTTTTCTCCTCTTTTCTTTTATAAATATAAGTTTAGGGGTTTGGCAATTTCAACCCTTAAACTTATATTTCTTGATTTGATGACTTTTGGATTTGTCGGGGTTGACTTTGACCTTGACCAGTTGACTTTTCTGTTGACTTTTTGACTTGATTGACTTTTCGGCTTCGATTTGGCTTTGTCTTTCACAGTCTTTTCCATTCCGAGTCCGGTTTTGTCGTTTTGGCTTTGTTTTTCGTCCTTTTCTTAGTTATCCATTCCTGCACAATACAATTAGCAAAACAAGCATATATTTGGCATTTTAAGTCCGTTTTTGGTTATTTTAGCTCGTTTTTAAAGGTAAAAGGTATGTGTAATTAAGCACATACCAAAATCCCCCATACTAAGGTATTGCCGTGTCCTCACGCAATGTTATGAAGTAAACATTTACGAAAACTAAGAATCTCAATCCCCTTCGACTAATAACTTTGAAAAGTAGCAAAGTGTTCGTCAAGGGAAACTAAAGAATCAAAAGCTTCGACAAGTCCCGTTTTCACCATTTTTTATTTGTACACTAACTATCCCTAATATTTTTGGATTTTTCTTTTTCTTTTCTCGACTACCTGTTTGACTTCCTTTATTTTATCAACATTGGGATCATAGAATGAGAAACGACCCATAAAATAATCTCGGTGTCACTGACGGATAATATTCATGTCCCCGATTTTTCACTAGTTCCAAACCAAGCAATTAAACAAGATCATTTGTCAAATAAGTCTATATGCTAAGGGCACTCATAACTTAAGACTTGTGAAACTTTTAACTCCCAATATGAGTTAATGGTTTAAATGTGTGTACTCATTTCAACTCAACCATAGATCAATTATTTCTATAGTCGTGATCAAATTGAATCATGAACTCAAAGCAACAACTTGATTAGGAACCTTATAAACTTGTTTTTAAAGTACGGAGATTTTAACCTGTAGAACTTTTGCAACATCTTCATCATTATAAACATAAGTTCTTAAAGCTAGGAATGCGTTGCTTAGTTTGAACACCTACCTAGGCCTCGCTCCCTAGGTTTTAGGGGGATATCACATCCACATCGACAGATTTCTTAGTTTGAAAACCCACCCCGTTGCTAGCGTAGTGGGAAATCACAACAACACCTTCTTCCTAATATGGCTAAGGATAAGTGTCTTAGTTTGAACCCTCACCTAGACCTCGCTTCCTGGTGAGATATCACAACACACCAAATCCCTAGAAGTAAAGATGTCTTAGTTTGAACCCCCACCTAGTGGTTAGCGGAGTGGGATATCACGACACATCTGTTTACTTGCTCCATATAATCAAAATGATGCTTTATTGCCATAATTTTATATTCATGTGTTTTGATTCATTACTTCCTTCATGCTTTTTGGCATTTTAACTTTTCGAATTATTTAAGAACAGAAAAATCTCGCTTTAAAGAATCAAGTTACAAATTTGAAGCTTTTTCTAAAAACATCGATTGACTTAGTTGAACTGAATTTGAGGCAGTTATGATTAGATGGATTAGAAGGCTAATGGAGAAAAGCCACAAGTTATCATATAGTTTTTTACGTTCAGCACATAAACTATATTTAATCTATCACTTCTTTCTTCACTTATTTAAAATTGAAGCAATCGAATTCGTGTGACACGACGCGCTCGGCCTAACATATCGCGCGCTAAGTTGAGGGAACTAGCTAGGACTCAACACGCCCGACGATACGCCCCCCCCCGATCCGACGCGCGCCATATACTAAATCTATTCTCATCTTTCACCCACACCGCGTCGAACACACACAACAACACTTCATTCTTATTTTTGAAAATTATTCAACATCTTTCTAATTTCTTTTTTTGGGCCTCATTTCTCTGCCACAACTCTCCTCTTTAGGTGGTGTTCCACACCCCTCATCGGCCGCGTTTTGCCCTGCGCTCGCGCTCTCTCCAACAGGACCTGCACGGCAAAAAATCAATCGAAGATTCCCCCCATACTAGAAACTAAACATCGTCCTCGATGTTTCAAGAGGGTTCCTACGCAAATCTAAGGACGTTTATGAAGTGTGACATAAGATAAAACGTTAGTCGATTAGATTTGGATAATGGATTCCCAAAATGAAGATGAGGTTGTGAACTCTTGTGAATACTGCCAGTACCGAGAGTCTTCACAAATCCGGGAAATCATGCGACATTCAAACGCAAAAGCACATTTAAAAAACAGGACAAAACATGGGTAATGGAAAAAGCTAGTTCACTCACAACACAAAAACACTTATTTATTATTACTACGGATAGGCATGGGGATTTGCCACTCCCACGAAGCGACGCATGTTTTTGTTAACCGAGTCCACAAGCTCGGGACTCGACCCCGAATTCATGGTCCATGGGGATTTGGAAGCAAGTGAATGATAAAACATCATCGGACTTTCATTCAAGTTGTTTTGGATTAAACATTGAATTTTCATTTGAAAAGTTCCACTCGATAAGATACATCGCTATAAAAGAATGATAATAGGAAATGCCGGGAGTTCAAAAATGGTTAATCTTCATGCCCGGTGGAGAGAAGATATGGTAGGGACTTCGGGATATGTGAGAAAAGCAAGGAAAAATCCATAACAAACATAAGTGGAAAGATGAGAAGATTGTATCCTCAAGTGTACATTCACATTAGTTGTAGATAGCTATTCCTTACGAAATACCGAGGTCAATAGAAGATTAAATCTCACGGATCAGGGCTCAATCTTAAATTTGAAAACATTTCAAGATTCGGGAAGAGATCATCGATGTGAGTGAGTTCGTCGGCAAACTACTCATGATCAAAGGTCACTCCTATCGGGAGGAGGAAAGCTGATCATTCGAAAGGGCAAAGTTAATACGAATCATATTAAGAAAAGATCAAACATGAGTGTGGGTTACTGACACTACTCTCTCTTTTAAAATGATCGTGTTATCAATGTAGAAAGCTTTTTATAATCAGGAAGAGATAAATCAGAATGGTAGTGGGGACTGCACTACTAATTCTTCTAGAATTATTAAAGCGGAAAGTTATGTTTTCGGGAATAGAATTAATCAAATGTGTTAGTCTCCTCCAAGAAAAGATTAGGAAATGTGTGTGGTAGACTTGGTCACAAATTCGGAAGATGGAGTTATGGATTATCTTCTTAATGATTCGATCGTTAGCAAATAAGAAGATTGACATTCAACAATTTTTCACGAAGGATATCGTCTTTGATTGTTAAAAGATGTTCATCATTAATCCTTCAAACTTCCGGATCAACAATCTCTACACCTCTAAGCTGTCGATCTCAAACATCGGGAGGTAGATGCATCGACCATATCGTATATCCTAACCGTAGGGAGAATCGTCTTCACTCGAAGAGAATTATCATCGTCAGGAATTGACAACAATCTCATAATGTTCATTGAGAGCATTAAGAGGGGTGGTATTTTCACAAAGAGGCACATCACACATTTTTTCGGGAATACCCTCGGACTCACTTGGGATTGGGACAAGGTTCTCAACACTAGACTTTATGAATTCGTCCGATTCCGTTTCCGGAATAGTGTCAAGATGCTCGTCCCCCATACTTAGAGAGTTATCGGGTTCCTCGATTGGTTGAAACGGCGTGTGATTGCATTGGTATTGGCTTCGTCATCATCGTATTCAGCAAATGGGATCTTCCAAGATCGATCTTTTAGCCGTTGTTCATTCCGCGATTAGCTTTATTACCTATTCCTTATTTTGTCATGATTGACTGACACCAGAACCAAATCACGTAAGGTTGCCATTTGTTCCATAAGCTTATTTTGAGAATTGAGAAGCTCATTTTGGGAATCGAAGATTGGATAATTGACGGTATATTGCGGGGAGTTGAAATTGGTCTTAAACCAAAAGAACGTTTGATGCATAGCAAGGGGGAATTTTTGCTCATGTTAATAGTCTTCATTCATGGTTGACATGGGAAAGGTTTCATGAGGACCCCAGCAATTTTCACAACAAAGGTTTTGTTGTGGAAAACTTGGTGAAGTTTGTGGAAAATAATCAAAGTTTTGATCGAAACACGGGTCCTGATTGTAGACAAACGGGACTTGAGGTGGACAATCGTTAACCGTAATGAGGGAATGTTCCCTAATAACTCACGGAGAGTATGGTACTGTATTGTGGTTGTGGAGGATGGTTGCTACACTTGGAGAATCGTTTGACGAGTTCGGAATTGAATACATTGATTTGTGTTCCATTTCCAACTTTACAATAAAAACAAACTCCATTGTATTCATTACAACCACATTTTAGGCATGTACCAAGAAGACATTGTTGTTGCAAACCTTGCAAGTTTTGTAGGGGCTCATCAATGGTTTGATTTTTGCATGGTTCCGGATTAGAGATAATCGGAATTCTCGGAGGACAATTATAACCGTAATGAGCACCTTTCCCACAAGACTTACAAGTGACTTTGTCGACAAAAGATTCCAATCTACGATATCACCGCACTCGTGTCAACAATGGTCAAATGTGTGGAGGATTGGTGAGTGAGGAATTTTCACCGGGGTTGTGTTTGACAACGATTGGCTCTCGAGGAGCATTAACAACGTTGGTATTGTCGTCGGATGACTCGGAAGTGTCTTGGAAGTCTTTGAAAAATTCATTTTCCACACAGTTTGTAAGCAAACCTTCCATAAATTCCTTTCGTAATGGTAAAAGAGCATCAATCCCTGGGACATTCGGGGGAACATCAACCGGGGGTCGCCACACCGTGAACACCTTACACAATTTCGAGGAGGGGTTTTAGGACTAGAATATTGTCTTCTAGACTCCCTTTCGAACAACACACTGTTTGTGAAGTGTACAAACTTCCACAAGACGAGCATTATTTATCGCAGGTAAATTGGATTCAAAACGATAATCGAATGACGTCTTAGGTAGTATAATTTAGATGGATAAGAAAAGTATTAAAATGATACGTAGAAAAAGAAGATTAATATTTTTGGGTTTTCCATTAATTCACAATTTATTTTTAACGGAACACAAATGTATAAGACAACTTAACTGATAATCTGCAAGCTTCACGGTAGCTCTCTCAAAAAGATAAACGCACTGGTGAGCGTGAGGGGAGTAGGAATAGCGCGAAGCTTATTATCCTTTCGGGTACGTATATGTTCCTAGGAACAACCTCCTTATACCACACTTTATAGATTTGCTTTTATATTTCCAAAGGTTGAGCCCGTAACCTCGCAAGGGACACAAAAGGAATTTTTAAAATCTTTTGTTCGAGCTTCGGGGAATCAACAGTTCACCAGAGATGTTATTATGATAATTCTCAGTGAGAATATTATATTTTGTTCTATTTTAATAAATTTGTGATGAATTTTTTTATTATTTTTTTTTTTTTTTATGGACAATGTTTTTATATTTTTGGTTTTTTCTTTGGTTTTTATATGTAATTATTACATTAAAGTAATGAAATCTATTTTTGTGCTTTTTTATTTTTTTATAATAAAAGAAATATTCTCAGTTTCAAAACACAATTGATCAACGTAAACGATAGTCGGCTTCACAGGATCCCGCAAGGCGCCAAAAATTGATTGGTGAACTGAAATTTACACTATGATATATATAATATATAATAAAATATAATAATATATATATAAGTCTAAAAAATCAACAAGATCAAGGATACGAGAAGGTGTACTAGAGTGTTCCCGTGGTCGTTGATCACCATACGAAGGGCTTGGAATGGAAAATCGATTACAATCGAAGATTTGAATTTGATGGAGAGAATTGAATTGAAGCGAGTGAGAAAAGTCAAATTACGATAATAACCAAACTTAAAATCGTTTTAAGTAAATCCTAAAAATTACTAAAAATTATAGTGAAAAATTCGGGGAAGCACGATAATCCCGAACTAGGGGAAAATCCTAGATTCTTTAAAAATAACCCTACGAAATTTTTTAACTTCTAAACTACTTCTACGGGACAAATAACGATAGAATGAAAAAGGAATAGACCAAAATCGGAGTTCGTTTTAGACCCAAAAACGAGTCATAACAATATCCCCGTTCCCGGACCCGTCTTTAAGACAAGAAGTTGTTAAATAACATGACCCTACCGAAAAATTTTTATATTTTTCCTACATACTAGATGTCACAAAGATGATTTTCTTAAAAAAAGCAAAATATTTTTTTGATAATTTTTGTATTTTTTTATTGAATTTAAATAAAACTTTTAACTAAATTAATATTATAAAAATATTTAACGTTTACGGAAAAATAATTCTGAAATTTTTCTAAAATACTTTTCAACTTAACAAATCATACGAAACTAAGAAACTCGAAATGCTTAAGTTATAAAATATAAAGAAAAAAAAAAAAAGAAAATCCCAAAAATAAGCTATTTCAGCCTTATAGGTAATGGAGCCAAAACCACAATAAGTATTTATAGCCCTTGTGTCTTTAACGAAAAAAGAGACCCAAGGGCGCAGTCGCTATGGTCTCCTTATTTCCGTAGTGTAAAAGGGGGACTGTATCGCTTGGGTCCGGGTTCGAGTCTTGACTCACCAGGGCAAGTGTCTTTCCCTCCTTTTTTTTTTTTTTGAAAACTATAAGAAGCCTTAGTTTTTAACGATCGTGGGGCTTAACACTTTGTATTCTACTACTTTTTGCTGAACAAGCTTTCCAATAAGCTTAATAATAAGCTTTTAAGTTTGACAGTAAGTTAAAAGAGCTTAAAGAGCAAAAATGGCTTAACGTCTTTTTGGCGCTTTAGGGTACGAAATAAGTAGGATAGGGCTGAAATAGGCAAAGAGGGGATCTAACAAACTCAACCTAGATTAGATTAAAAAGCTAAGGAGATTAAGGCCCTCAAATAAGCTGTTGAAACAGCTTATGATTGACAGAACTAAAATAAAGCTTAAATCTACAATACACTAAGCTGTGGACTCTAAATAAAACTAGGAATAAAGGATCAACTTATAGCTCTCAACTAACTAGACTAAGCTTAAAATGCAAAATAGGGGACATAAATGAGCTTAGTGAAATAAGCTAGTATCGCCAGAAGGAGTAAAAAATAAGCAAACCTACACCCTAGGTGCTTCACAAACAGTCAAAAGCCCAGTTTGGGCTTTAAAATAAGCCCACAAATTAAGCTTTTCAAAAGCTGAAATTCAAACAAATTTATTAAAAAGGGCTTTGAGCCTTTGAAATAAACCAAGAGATTGGGCTTAAACTTAAGACATCTTAAAGGCTAAGGAAAATTTAAGCCTATGTATCCCAATTTGCACACAGGGGAGCTCTTTTTAGGCTAATTCTCAAGGGCTTATTTGATAGCTTGTTAAAAGCTGTCAAATAAGCTCTAAACCAACAAATAAGCTCAAACAAATTGAGTGTAGTGTAAAAGGGGCTTATGCACAAATTTTTAGCTTTCACAAACCATAAACACTTGCTGAATTTGTGTGGTGAAAAAGGCTTATGGCTCTTTTTAAAATGATATTAAACAAAAATCTTGGTGCTTTTTGTCTTACAAAAGTCAAAACCCCATGGGTGTTTGCTGCTTGTTTTACCACACCAACAATACACATTCTTTAGCATTGACTCAAAATCCAAGTGCTTATCATGTTAAGACACTTGTGTGCCCTTTTTTTAAAAATCCAACTGTTTTCAAAAATGTTTAATAACTTTGAAAAAAACAAATTTTGACACAAAGAAAAACTTTTAAAAACAGCTTAAATGACTCTAACAACCTATGCTAAAACTAGACTAGTGACCATAACCCATACCACAACCATTTTGACCCGTTTTACAAGTTATCCCAAACACCCCTTTATAGTGACTGTCCAAACTAACTTGTACTTAAAAACTAATTTTAAAACTAAAACTGCTTAAACCTTTTATCTACTGTTTACATAATTTCTAGTCTAATCAAACTATTGAGCTTTTAAATGCCTAGCGTATGTAGAAAATTAAGCTTGCTTTCTCTACTTCAGCCTTATACTACTACTTATGACAAAATTTATAAAGATTATAGTAAACATAAATGATTATCACTAAAACAATTCAAAGCATTTGAACATCTAAACTATCTAAACTTTTTTAACAGGATTTAGCACAAAGTAAACAAAGTAATAAGCTACTTTATATAAGCTATATTGATGCTAAAATGAAATTTTAAGAAAATGAAACCTGAGTTTCTGTGTAGTCTCAGACCATTAAGCCATATATCTGATTGTGAGTGGACTTAAAAACTTGAAACTAATGGCACCTTGCTCTATTCCCTGACGCTAATAGCTCAAATAAGCTAATGTTGAGCTTATTTCTTCATAAGCTTCCAAAATCAACCCTCAATTGAACATTTATGAATTAAATTCAACTGAAAAAACAATATTTAAGAGCTTTTAACAATTTTAAAATGAGTTTGATCTTAATTAACAAGAATATACACCTTCCAACTTATCATAATATACTTACAATCATAAAAAACATCAAAAAAATATCATTACCAACATATCAAACACAAAAGTCATAAAACCCTACAAAAACATCAAACCCCCCAAACCCCCAACAAAAATCCAACCTAAAAACTAAAAAAACACCAAACATGTCCACAATTTCAAACCTTCATATACAATCAAACAACATACAACAAATTACAACAAACTCAACAATAATATCAACAATTACCCACCCCAACCCTTATTTATATAAATAATAAACATATCTTTTAACCCTCCACACACAATTTCCCAACCCAAAACAATTTACCACAATTTACTACTCACACTCCATTTTCTTATTTTTAAATCCCAATTTCCCACACCCATCATTTCCTAAATTTTCTTAATTTTTTATTATTTTTTTTAACTTTTAAACCCCATTATTCATATTCTCCTCCCCCCCCTTTACCCCACTTTTAAAACCCCCCTATCATCTAATATAAATTTTTACCTCCCCTTTTTTCCCCAATTAAACTATAAACACCTTTATAACATAAATATTCCATTCACTAACTTACCCACCTTTAACAAATAAACCAATCCCCCAACTACAATAATTACCCAACAAAAAAAGTGCGTGAAATTTTCTTTGTGTCCGTCCCGTGTCCCCCCTGACACTCACCGCTCTCAGTGTCCTGTATGTAAATCAATGTATCTACCGCCTCGGCACGACTCTCTCTACATATCCTCCTCCCATGTTGACAAAGTATGTATCTAAATCTCAACTGTACTCACTGCTCTACATGTACAGTATGTTGACAACTCCAATGCTCTCCCACTGTAGTCACGAATAAGAAGTGTGTTGAATCTCCGCTCCTCTTCTTCATTGTGTGTATATATCCAGTCCTATTAAAGAGAATATCATCACTAATCTACTCATTTACTAAAGTTGGTTACTAGTCGCCCTACACAATATCAAAGATCTGAAACAGACCAGTTATAGACTAATCACAGAGGTGTCTGTGTATTAATTAAACACTCCCTTCGTACTTAAGACTGAGCGACGCCGCAAACTGTCCCCGTAAGGTCAGATAGTCGCATCGTAGACTGTAACTGTCTAGAAGCTGCTCACTATGAAGCAGTTCTTGTCGTGCTAGATACTATCTCTCAAAAGATAATGTCACGTCGAAGTATCATAAGACCGCGATGTCTATGTATTCACTCTCAATTATTCGTATTCATAAATCAATCTGAAGTAGCCACGCGTTAGAAGGTGTGTGATGCTCATCCCGTGCGATGAGACTAAAACATACACCTCATGTTGTCTAGTCGAATTGTAATTTGTGTAGTGATGATATTCCTTTGTGTATCTTGCATACTTACTCAGAACTGGGCTCTGTACCTCGAGGCTAGATTCGATGAGACGATGTAACTGTTTTGCTTTGCGACTGATTCATTTTTAGTAGACATCTGCTCTCTCATCATGTTAGCTGTCTCTTCCCTTATTCTCTATTACACACCAGGTTGATGTGATTTCCTCTTTCCTTGTGATCGCGTATCTGTTGGTTTCGTAGTAGTATGTCGAACTCGTAGCGATTGGTATCTGTGGGTTGTAAGTCACTTAATACTGTTAGCCATCGATAAACACGGAGTCTATTCCTTCTATAACCAGAGACCCGTGTTGCACATACCTCTGAAGATACACTTCACAGTGTATGTTTAAAGTGTGTGAGTATATGAATTATGCCTTCTCTGGGTTCGTGTTGTGTCTGATATATGTGTTGATCAGCTTCGTCCGTGTTTTTCTCTGTAAACTCAAATGTGTATGCATGATTTATCATTAAAGTTGTAACTAGTAGTGGTTATAAATATTATCTCAAACTAGAGTTTGTCTAGGTACACACGATTGTGTGTCATGTGTGTTGTCTCCTTACTAGATATCTGCTGTTATCTAATACCAGAAGAGACTGATGATGCTGACTCTACGGTTATCTTGTCTGATTAGTTTGTGTTTAGCATACCGTCTTTAACAATTGGTCGGAGTGTATTAAGTGTGTGTGATCTAGAAATAGAATGTCACATAGACATGATTCTCAACAACTGAGTAACTCATGTGCTCATCTCTCCATATTGTTAGTTAAGAACTCAGTGTGTTTGTCTACACTTTGTGTATGTCAGATAAGAATGAGTGTATAAAAACTTTGTTTTGACAATGAGTTTGGATTGTGTATTCTCAAGAGATTAGATATGATTGATAATGTATGATGTGTCTTCTAAGTAAATTATGGAGTGTGGTCGTTATTATAGTGATGATCGCTCTGAGATATACGTTTCTGAAAGTTAGAAGAATTAATCATAATAATATTGCTCACCTACCTCTCATAACTAGATTCATGTATGATTATCGTCTCAATTATTTCTCCAAGACATTAGATCTGCGACCATTCAAGAATGTTTATATGTCTATAATGTTACTAATTAAGACCGATAAAGTGCTTTATCTCATATCGATTGAACTGATATATCACACATAATATGTAGTGTGATTCTCGCGTCACACTGTTAGTTTAGTATCTTGTCTAGTGTGTGAGACGATGAGATGGTACACGTTCGTATGCTGCATTGTTGTGTTTCGAGTCACTCTAGCTGTAGAGTTGTGAAGATAAGATCCTCCGTGATCGAGACTTATCTGAGAATCAAAGACTGAGATTGGAGATCGTGTTCTGATGAGACTTTTCTGGCTGATGAGTAGGTGTGTGTGTCAAATCGATTATGCTGTGCTTGATAAGTGCTGTGTGATTTTATGTCTGTTTGTGTTCGTCTCTTCTGACCACTTCCTTAGAGTATCTCGTATTTGTCCCTCTCTGAGTGATGGTGACAGTTCTACGCTAGTGTAGTGAATATAGGTATAGATATCTCATCGCATTGATGTGTAGTGCTCACGCAGATACATTCTGCGCCTATATATGATAGTTCCGCTTGTCTACATACGCGCACGGAATCTGTCAAAGTACTCGCGATGGTGTAAGTGTACATTTGTACGATCAGTGTCTCAATAGTTCGTTAACAGTCTTGTTTGTGTTGCAGATTGTGTGGCCGACTTTGTAGACCAAGGCAGTGTCTGTTCGGTTGTTGTCGGGTATCTTTCGTATAAGTGCTCGGTATTGTGACGTCTATTGGGCTCGCGATCTAGTACTGGCCCCTATGCTTTGAGGTAAGCGTTTAAGTTGATTCTTGGGAGAGTAGATAAGAGTACTGTGTCTCGCGAGAAGCGACGACTTGGTAGCTGACATCCTCATCAGATCACGAGAGACTCGTCGTGAGATTGTGCAGGTGTGTTCGTTCTTATCCAACAGTCTGTGTGTGACCTGCCAGATGTTTGATGCTAAAGACATGTAGAGACTGTGTGGCTGTCAATGAGGGCCACTTAGAGTGGTTGAGATGTTTCTTGTGAACATAAGTTATGTGTGGAGATTGCCAGATGTGTTCTCGACTTTGTGCAGTAGTGGAGTGAAGTGACTTCGCTAGATGTGAGGACTTGTCTCGCTGTTGTGTCTAGTGTGTGAGAAGAAGTCGCTGCGACGCGTATGAGTGTGTTAGAGATGTGATCGGGCGAGTAGTGAGAGTTGGCACCTGCACGCCCAGATAGAATCGCGCTCGTGTGTAGTGTCGTAAATGTGTTGTTGTGCAAGAGAAGTGACTCTGGACGCTTCGCCGTGATGCACACTGCTCTTGACCATCTCATTGTATGGCTACATATTCGCTTGAATGACTCACGCTCAGCGCACGCAGTATCTGATGCTTGCTGTCACCGATCAGGCGAGGACTTGCACTATAGGTGTGGGGTTTTTGGTGTGTAGTGTGTTGTAGATTGGCCTGACCTCCTAGATAATCGCGTGCATGGGCTGTGTAGACATAGTGCTGGCGATTGATAGAGGTGCACGCAGTCGGGTTGTCATCATTCGACAGTTCACTCTCAATACTACAAAGTTGGATCTTAATTCTTCAGCAAAGTCTAGAGAGTGAGAAGAAAGCTCGCGTGTTATCGTACGGTGTGGAATGTGATGACTCGTCTGGATACTGGTGATGTGTGAGGCAGAGTGGTAGTTTGTGCCTCCTTGGTCTTACATTGTCCATTTCTTGGGTAAATGTCTAATAGAACCATAGAGTTTGTGCTATTTTTGGGGCAAATTGGTCTAACTGTATAACAGGCCTTATTAGCGTTAGTACATAAATTGCTCTAACAGTACTAATGTTATGAACTGCTTTTTCATTTTGCCTTAACAGGTGTAATCTATAGCCTGTTCTTGTTAGTACTCCTTCTGATGGACAAAAGTCTTTCTTATATGAGGGTATTTTGAAATTTTTTTGATGATTAACCCTTTTAGTATTATACCATACTGGATTTGTCCACCCGTGGGACCCAGGTAGATTGACCACAGTTTTCAGTCTTAGGTTCTTGACTCTGTTTGGCTGAAAAATTACAATCTTTGATTCAAAGGGTCAGTACTTTTACTGACAAAACAAGCTTTTATTTTCCTTACAAATCCAATTCCTTGTTCTGAGAAGCTTTGACCAAAATTTCATCAACGCTAGTTTTAACTGTTTGAGTCTTAATTAGTCTTAAACAGGGACTAATTTTGTTTGACTTCGCACAATCACTCTTCATATCTGAGTTCCAAATCCTCAATGATAACTTTTATCTTGTGTTAGCTAATTCATAGACTGTCTTTAGTTTTTTTATTGAGTATTTGACTTCATTTGTTTTTACCTACAGTTCTCACTTGTTTTAGTATTATGATTAGTTATTTTTGACTCAATGTTATTTCTTCTATATGGCATTTCTCATCTAAACCTGCAAATGATATGTCAGCTCTTGGGGTTAGGAAGTTCCCTGTTATAGGAGGGGGAACAGCATGAAACCCATCTACTTTAGAGAATCTATCATTTGCTGGTGTGTTCTCTTCATCACTTGATCTGACATAAAAAACACTCAAACTAATCTTACTACCAATTTTCGAATTGTTACTCATTTCATTCAATTGAATGCCATATCCTAAACCGTTTTTTCTCTTAGCACTCATTTGACTGTTGAAGTAATCTCATCAAGATTCTTGGACGATTTTTCTCATTTTTCTATCTTTAATTTTAACTCATCTCTTTCCTTAACAACTTTCTCTAATTACAAGAGTTAAGGTTTTGTTAATTTTAATTTCTCTAATTTAAGCTCATAGTTGTAACTCATATTTTTCACCCCAAGCCAGTTCATTCTTTTCATGTACAAGTATCCTAGATTCTAGTAACTCTAAGGCTAACTCATAACCCAGAATTTCTAGTCTGGCTTGCTATGTTTTTCTCTCTTTACTGTCGTTTAGTTTCTTTTGAAGAGTTTTAAAAGATTCAAAGACATCTGTTTAGAAACATTTTTGTACCTCATCGGCTCAGAAGAAACTTCGATGAGTTTGAAGAGAGATTGCATTAAAGCATGTTGAATGGTTCTACTTCAAAATCCATTAATCCAGTCATAGCCTCTCGACCATATTGAGCACCAGTGCCTGTGTATGAAGATTCATTTGTTGGTGTATCTGCTCCTGAACTATTGTCAACATAAATCTTCTCCCTTGATTCCTTACAAAGATCTACAATCCCTAGCAAAGGTGCTATTTTCCGCCGGCGATACGTCTGTTAGAACACTCAATTTTTGACTTATCAAGAGAAACATGTTGTTTTTCTTTGAAATCCAAGTTCCTTCCTGTCTTCTGAATGAATTTCTTCACTCTGACAGTCAACATAGCCACCTGCCATCTAAGATCCAATTCTTCCAAGTCATCTTCATCAATCTGCTGAAAATCCTCATTTTCAAGTTGAGGACTGGTTGTTGGTTGTGCAAAGAAAGAGCACGCTACATCATGAGCACATGGGGTAGTTGAAACTTGACTAATTCCTCCAGCAGTACTAACCCTAAAATCTCCACTGGCAGTACTAACTTCATTAGTACTGCTAGTGTTCTCAGAGGAAAGAAATGCCAAGTTCTGAGAAGTAGAAGTGGAACTTGAAGACCTTTTCATCTCATCTTCATAGACCCTAAGGTTGTTGTAGAGGTCATCAATATCAATCTCATCAATGTCTGGCTTATTTCTCATGATTAGAGCAATTTGATTCCATGAAGGAGGAAGACTTCTTAGGAACTTCTGGTTGATATCTTCCTTTGATATTGGAGCACCATGAACCTCCAATTGACTTATGAGTTTTTAGAACCTATCATAAGCCTTGTCTAGACTTTCATTTGATGCAGTAGTAAAGTTTTCAAACTGATGTTTTAGAACATTTTTCTGCATCTTCTTGGATTCTTCATTTCCTCTAAACCTTGATTTGATTGCCTCCCAGAGAGATTTAGCATCTGGAACATTATGAAACTTAAGGAGATATTCATCAGGTATTGCTAAAAGCAAGATGCTCTTGACTCTTTCCTGATTCCTTTTGGCAGCCAGTTGTTTTGCAGTTTTAGGAACAAGAGGAGCAGAAGGACCAGATTGATCTCCTGTTGGTGCAGATTCTTCTTGTAGATCTCCATTGACAATTATGTCCCATAAGTTATGATCTGTATGACAGATATATTGACGCATTCTCATGCTCCAAATATCATATTCTCCCTTCTTGATGATAGGGATTTTCATTGCTGTGATAGTAGGTGGAGGAGTGTCTTGTTCTGCCATCTTACAATTGAGTTCTTCTTATTCAGAGTTTCCACACAAGCTCTGATACCACTTGTTGGATCGTTTACTGAATAGATCTTAACCTTTAGCTTGTAAAGGGTTTGTTCCTTTAGATAATTCTAAAGCAACAATAATGAAACACTGATTTGAACACTATTGATTATGCAGAAACTAATCAATAATGCTAAGAAGAACATTATTAAGAATCACAAAAGAACTTTTTATTAAAACTTGAATCTGCCTAGGTTACAGATTACAAAACTATGATTGCTAATCGATCTCTATTAATCTGTGTAGAACTATATCTACTAACTATGCCTAGGGTTCCTTTTATAGACTAAGGAAACCCTAATGGGCTTTACAAAATATGTACAAAGATCATGCATATCCTTTCCTAAGATATCTCATGCATATCTCATAAACGGTACTAACTATTTTATACTAACGATACTAATTATCTGATCAGTACTAACATTTTGTACTGTCAGTACAAATTACAACTATCGGTACTAACTAATATAACTAACGATACTAAGTCAGGAATGCATAATTCCCAACATCTTCCTAGAAAATAAACTTTCTTAGATTCTAATTTCAAATCATCTTCTATCATCTCCAATTTCAAAAAATCAATACCTAGGGATCCACTTTGTCCTAATAAACCCGGTTTAAATCTATAATGTTTCTTGGGGTCGCTAATGCATAGGTGATAATAGCAATACGTATCCTTAGGGTGGAAAGATGCCACGTAAGGTGAAGGCGGTGTATGATTGATAATCTTACGTTCTTTCATCTAAAACAAAATCCCGGACACAAATGTGGTTGATGGGTGGGTTTATGGCCACTTATTGTTTCCTAGACATTGCACCAAAGATGTACAATATAGGTAAGGGTTTGGTTGAGGCTCGGTTCATCAAAAATAGGACTTCCTTAAAACTAAGAGGAATGTCATGATTACAAGTATTCAAAGCCTAAATCCTCTAATTGTGTTTCTTCTAAAGGTTCAACCCCCATTGGGGTTCCTAAAGTCTCTTTTACTTCTTCGTAAGTCACAGCGATGTGTATACCTCAAATGATGTAAGGACTTCGGGGTAACTTTGTGGGCTTGGATAATCTACCTTATCCTTCATCATATCTAGATCATTTATAGGCTCATCATATGCATCTAACCATGACATGCACTTAGGTATCTTATCTCTAACCACCTCATTCCTAACCAAGTGATCCTTGAAATAGTGCTTGTTGGGTTGCTACATTTTATATCATATTGGGCATAATACTCTATGGCATACCAATGCTCCTATATTACTAAACTTCCTAAGATCCCCTTCTGCTGTCAAATTGATGATAGATGGCAGGATAACGAGTTGAGATGTTTTAAGAAGGGATATTCAATAAGGGTCCATATATCTAATGCCATGACATTCGGAGAGACTTTTTCATATTACTTTTGTAAATGAGTCCACAATCGTAAAGAAGATCATCTTGATGTTTGTTTGTAAGTCTACCAAGAGTTGACATCACGGAATAACACATCAAACCTACCTCTGCTAGAATAACCATCCCTCTTCATTAAAATTACAAATGTTACGAACAAAAGGGCACAAAGAAAAAAGATATAATATGAGAAAATCTAATATACAGAAATTAAAATCTCACTTGAAGAGTGATTCAAGAAGGAGTAGAACTAAGTTAAACTATGATCGAAACCTAACTAATCCACATGTAGCGGCGCTAAAAACTTGTTGCGGTTGTCGTAAGGGACTTCTACAAGAAGTTTTATAACTTTCCAAGGCATGGACCTAACAGTTGAAGTGTAGTATAGCAAGACTCGGGGGTTGTATTCCGTTCTCTAGAGGATAGGTTGTAGGAAGGCTTTGATCACGGTCTAACAATTCTAGGGAGGTTGAGAAGATCTTTTTATGTATATATGTTTTTTAGAAAGCAGTAAATCAAATATTTTGAGAATTGTTGGTTTTAGGCTATTAAAACTAAATTAATAAACTAAGCTACTGTATAAAGAATATAATAAAAGATTGTATTTATGTAATCATGTATTACTCCCTAGATTGCTTCTCCTAGTGTTGTTGCTTTGTCACACTTGTGATGATCTATGTAATTATTTTCTAAGTCATGAACGAATTACACAAACCCGCCGTCTATTTAATATTCCGTTAAGGCAACACACAAGTAAGGTAGTATGAAGACTATTACAAGGCCCCTAAGAGTATATTAAATGCATTTGAAATATATTAAGAGTGGATCAACCATATAAAGGGGCAAGGTAGTATGAAGACTGTTACCCGATGGTATCCTTTCTACACAATCATGTTTTCCTAGACATATTAACAGCGATACAGACAAAAGCTGGTTTTCTAAGACCTAACATGCATATTCATCTCAAGAAGCAACACCACTAAGATCTACATCTTAGGTTTCATACAATCATAAATAAACACAATAGAAGGTTTAGCCAAGCATGTTAAAGATAAATTAAGAACAGATAAGAATCACACAACAAGACATATTGAATTATTAAGATAGTCTTACTTGATTAAAACATGAATTGAAGAGAGTATAATAAGGTTTTGAGGCCCTAAAATCATCCCTAACAGCTGCTAAATGAACTAGGGTTCGTCCCTTTTTTTACTCTAAAGTTACACACTTAAAACCCTAAAAACAGATTTGTATATATAGGAAATCATTGTGACGGCGTCGGGTGTTAATCGTGACACCGTCATGAATAGAATATTCTAGATAATGGGCTGGGTCATACAATCTGACGCCGTCTGGAGATCTTGTGACGCCGTCTTGATATGGGCTGTGACGGCGTCACATGTAATTTGTGACATCGTCTCCAGCTTCTGAGTATAAATTCTTAAGAGATGTTAGTGTAGGTTCGTAGTCTTGTCTGTTTCTTCTCCAAATGAGCCCAAGTCAAGTGTATTTCCTCCAAATGCTAAATACCTGAAAAGGAACGATTAAGTACCTATTTTGGGCATAATTACATGATTTAGGAGGTTAAACGACCTCGAAAAAGTATATAAAATAACACCTCATCAATATACTTGAATCTAACAACTTTAGAAGTAAAATTTTAAGAACGCTAATTAACCTGTAAACTATTCAACCCCCCTTCTAGTTTCCATACCATCATCCTTTGAAGAGCTGCCACAGAGTTCTTTAGTTCTTTCGGCATGTGGGTGAAATAGTATATCCCATCCTCTGTATGAAATCATGTCTTCTCTTCATCATCTTTCCTCATTCATATTTGATTGTACTCCTTGGGTAGCCACAGGAAACATTTGTATTGATATCCCCCGAGCGATGCTAGTATTTCATCCACTTCCAGTAAGGGATACATATCCTTTGCACAAACCTTGTTAAGACTTGTGTAATCCATTTGTACCTGCCAGGAACCACTCCTTTGCTTGATGAGTACCGCGTTAGTCACCCACCTCAGGTACTAAACCCTCCTAATGATTCCTCTTTTTATCCAGTTGAACACTCTTTCCTTCAACACTTGTCTCTTATCCGGCGTTAGGGGTCACTTTCTATGAGCGATTGGTTTAGCCAAAGGGCATGCCTTCAACTGATGTTCCATAAAAAATCAAGGTACGGCTGTGGTAACTGTTGCTGTCCATGCAAATACATTCACATTTTTCCAGATGATTCCTTCTAGCTCCTTCTTACATCTGGACGATTATTACGATTGGTCCGGATGTTCATTACCGACTACCACCTTTTCTCTCACCACGGCATATTCCTTAGTTTCTCTGTCGACCATGGACCCATTTTTGAGCCTTTGTTTGACCATGTTTCTGTTCTGTAGTATGGCTTGCTCCCTAATCCGAGACATTTGTTCTATGTGCTGACGCCATTGCTTTTTTTTCCATGAGCTATGCATTTCTTCTATCTGTCTGCATTCCCATAGGGCTTCTCTGCTGGTTTGCATTGTGACCACTCCCTTTGGCATTGAAAACTTGATCATTGAATAGATGGTGGAACCTACAGCCCCGAGGCTTCTTATGCTCGTCCTTCCCATTATCATGTGGTAAGGTGAGCGACACTTTACTATTGCGAACTCCAGTAGCATAGTTTTGCTTCTCCCCGACTCTCCCATAGTTACCCTAAGGTCTATCAAACCTAAGGGATGGTATACTTCGCCTGAGAATCCTACCAGAGGTGTGTTGCACTTTCTTATTCTTAACCGGATGTTGGCATCAAAGTTCTTAAATCAGTGCTCATACATGATTTCCGATGAACTCCCTCCATATACATAGATCCTTCGGACGTGGTAGCCTTCAATGTCCCCTTCCAATATGATTGGTCTGTCCGTCAAGCTGCTCTGAGGAATCAGAGGAAAGGCCATTTCCTTTGTCAACCCCGACCTTCCTGCTTTATATGGTCTCTTACGGCCTCCTCTAGTGATTATCATTTTTATGACCTTCACGTTTCCTTTCCCCTAACCTCCATTTTGTTGATTTCCTCGACGGATGTATTTCACCAGGTGAGCTAGCTTTCCTGATGCCACAACTTCTTCTATCTGTCTCTTCAAATGATAACAGTCGTTGGTATTGTGGCCTTTATCTCCATGGTAGTCACAAAACTTGTTCAGGTTTTGCTTTTCCAGACTTCCTACCAAAGTTGGTGGTGGCAGGAAGCTTATACTTTCCATAGCCAAAATCTCTTTTGGTATTTTATTGAGAGGGGTGAATGTATCTCTTCTTGAGTAAAGGGCACACATCCCTATGTTCTTTCAAAACTCTCTTGGTCCATTCCTCCCTCTGATCTGATCCTGTCCACCGGACCAACTTGTGCGAACACTTCCTTTATCCCATTGTGAAGGCTTGGCGAACTCAGCTGAACCTGCCACTACTTCCCCCTTATGAACGCTCAGACCCTTTCAAACATCTCATCGACTGTCTTTGGTATCTTATCATTGAGTTTTTTAGCCAGCTTTAGATGCCCGTGGCCATGCATGAAGGCCGAGATACGCAGCATCGGAGGTACACCTCTGATATGCGAGCTTTCAGACTTGAATTGGTCCATGAATCCTTGCAAGCCTTTATTTAACCTCCTTTTGATGCCATGAACTTCCGTTGGATCCTTGGCATACCTTTTTTTTGCGAAAATTCCTCGAATAACTTTTGGCTTAATTCCTCATAACTGTCCATACTTTTTGGGTCCAAATCGTCAAA
>BQNB010032612.1:0-53020 GCA_026074375.1 Tanacetum coccineum | reverse complement strand
AAATTTAACATACAAGATTTGATTTGAAATATAACTGATAACAAGCAAAGATATTTGCGCGTTGCTGCGGGCGTTAATTTTTTGCGCGTTGTTGCGGGGTGTTAATTTTTTTTTTAATTTTTTTTTTTTGTTATTTCGCGCGTTTTTTTATGTTTAATAGTGTAAGTTTATTTTTTCCTGCGAGTTACTGCGGGGCGTTAATTTTTCGCGAGTTGTTGCGTGTCATTAATTCTTTTTTTTCCTTTAATTTTGTGTGAGTTTATTTTGTCGGTCTCATATTTAATAGTGCGGGTTTACTTTTTCAGTATCGTGTTTAGTAGTTTATTTATGGTCTTACGCGTTGTTGCGTGACGTTAAATTTTTTTTTATTATTATTTTATTATTTTTTTTTTTTTTTGCGAATTTATTTTTTTGGTCTCATGGTGTAAAATGACACTATTTAAGTCAATTCGGAAATGTTACCGTGAATATTTTTTTATCTGAATGCGTCGATACTTTTGTAACATTTTTTTCCTTCCTATTTTGTGCCAACAATTAAAAAAAAAAAAACTAATTGAGCCGGCCCAATTTTTTGGGCTTCTTTTTGGCCCAGCACTGTAGCTACAGTGCTTAAAATGAATAGTAAGTCAACGGATCTCAAAAATGATAATATATATAATGTTATGGGAATAACAGAGGGAAAACATGTTTGGTTAAAAAATAATAGCTTTTACATCTATGTCATTAGCCTTATTAACCTCTCTAGCTTTCCAGTTTTCTCATCTTTCATTTTTTCTCTCTAATTTTTCCAGTAAATTAAAAAAATCATGTCATCCACCGAACCTCCATCACATAGTGACCCGTCCAGAATTCCGTTGGAAGACATAATACAAGCAACCAACAATTTTGCTGAAGAAAATATCATTGAAAAGAATTATAATTTGACGGTGTACGAAGGAGAACTTTCCAGCTAGAAGTTAGCTTTCGTTTATCTTCCTAGACTATATAGGTACATGATTGACTCGAATCGCTTATATATGTTCAGTTCTATTCCAGAACATCAAAACATTGTATCCTTCGTTGGATTTTCGCAGGGGTATGCGAATAAAAAAAAAAGGAAGTTAGCTAACTGATGTGATATAAAAAACTAAAGTGAAAGGTCCTATTGAGCAACTAAGCGTGTGATTTGAGGTTTCATTTTACTTTACGATCAGCTAAAGGTAACCTGTTTTTCGGGAAAAGGATATAAAGAAATGATATCTCAGAAATGTTTCGTATGGATGAGATCATGTATTCAATCTAAGGAAGTGTTTGGATTAGCTTATCTTTGGGCTAACGAGCTTATATAAAATTGGGAAAGCTCATAAGCTCACTTTTCTGGGCATACAAGATTATGTACTGAAGTACGCCATAAGCTGAGTTTAATAAACTCATAAGCCGGAATATAAAGATTTGATGAGCTTTTCCAAATTTAAATAAGCACATAAGCCTGAAGAATAATCCAAACACCGCCTAAGGGTAAAGAGGAAACCTTGCCTTGAGTTACTTTGAGCAAAAGTTATTGGGTTCTATATTTAGCTATGGCGTGGTGTGCTTTGGTTTATATTTTTGCATAAATTTCCAGGTTTTATTATACTTGTTGTAAACTGTTAATAGTTATGCAACAATTGGGGGAAAGAACATGATGGTTTCGTTTGAATAGAAGGTCTTTGAATTTGGTTGTTGTTGGTGCAGGAGTCTAAGAGATGTCTACTGGGATCATCGTCTCAGACACACGGCTTCTCTACTAAAGGTGTTACTCGTTCCTAAATGGACTACAGTTTTGTTTGCTTTGTGTATGTCTACTTTTGTCTGCTACATATGTGTATATGTGAACGATTTAGGACTACAGAGTTACGCTAAAACTCCATGAACAACTAATGGCTGGCGGGTCAGTTGTAATTAGCTGTTTTGGGCACGAGTGGCATTTGGTGTCCTGTTATAACCTTGCTAGTATATTACAGTAATATTAGTAATGCTTTTATGGCTTTAGTATGATTTGAATAGGAATTTAGGTAGTAAGTTTTGCTATTAGATATCTTACCAATTCATGATATCCAGTTGAGTTATAACATCTCATTTGTTAACCACAGAAGCATAGTTTGGGATACAATGGAATAGTAAACGTAAGATGACTTCACTTCTCTTAATGTCTTGTAAGGGATAAACTTTGGTTCTTTATGTCTGTAATGTGCATAAATGCCGGTAATGAGCTTATCCACATTTAACTTTTAGGTAAAAAGAAATCAAAGTCTGATGGAAGTGATTCAGGCGAAGAAAATCTGTCTAAAAAAGAACTTGCTCTAAAGCAAGCAATCGACCAAATCAATACTTCTCATGGAAAGGGTTCTATTCATTTTCTTGGTCGAATGTCCTTGCACCAAGACAATCCCTAGAGGAGACTTCCTATCTACGGATCGTTTGCATTAGATATAGCGCTTGGTGTTGGTGGATTTCCCAAGGTATTTTAACTGTGTTATTCTCGTTATAAAAGTAGCCTAATCTTCATTATAATCACTAAGCATCTGTGTTCTCTTAATAAACACATTCCAACAACATATATGCAGGGACCGTGTAGATTGATATATCTGGCCAGAACTTCTGAAAGACCCCACTTGCTCTGCATGTAATTGCTGAAGCGCAAAAGCAAGGAGGTGAATTTCTATTTGCTACGTTTATTCTGTACCTATGTTATATGTTGCCATAAAGAACTATAAGCGTGTTCTAATTGCTACTTTTGCAGGTTATTGTGTATTCGTTGATGCTGAGCATGCTCTTGATCCATCATTAGCAGAAGCCATTGGTGTGAACACACGGGATTTGCTTCTGTCACAGCCAGATTGTGGTGAACAAGCTTTAAGGTCATTCGATAACCATATCAGGATTGGTTCTGTTGATTGTTGTTGTATGGAGAGTGTAAGTAAAGGTCTCTCAATGTAAATCATTTATGAATAATATGATGCAGATTTAGCGTGCTTGTGGCATGTATAAACTTTTCTGAACGAATAAATACTGCGTTGTCATAAGTCAAAACTATAGTTTCTGCTATAGCTCATTGTTTGTTAATGGTTTTTCAGGTTGCTGCCCTTGTACCTAAAAGTGAACTTGATGGTGAAATGGGTGATGCACACATGGCAATGCAAGCTAGACTTATGAGTCAGGCACTTCGTAAATTGAGCCATTCATTATCTACATCACAGACTATTTTGATCTTCATTAATCAGGTACCATATATGATCTGTGAGTAGCAACATAACTCCATATTGTTAATTTATCTAAGTTTTTAGGGTTGTAGTAATGACGATTTTTGAATTATATTTGCTTGGATGTTACTCTCAGTAAGGTCAAAGCTAGCTACTTTTTGGATTCGTAGCACACCTCTGACAGTGCGTGTGGTGGAAATGCTTTGAAGTTTTATGCTTCAATCCGTTTAAATATTAGGAGAATCGGACTAGTCAAGAAGGGAGATGAGGTATTGTGGTAATTTTTTTTATTTGATTATTTTTCTAGCAATTCCATAGTATATACATACCGATGACGGCCTCCGGTTATCATTTATTGTTTAACCATCACACAATAAACACTCTGGAATAAACGCCAAGAACGGAATTGATTCCAATGTTTGGTACACACTGTGAAACAACTTGTAAAAAGGACCCTAGTTTTCGTGCGTTGTCAAAGTAGTGGAATGGAAATTATGTATTTTCTTACTAATATCTTATTCAATTAGAATTGCAAGAAATTGTTTGTTTTAGTTTAAACCAAAAAAACCATAGGAAAGTTTCGTTCATATAAAAGAAAAGAAACACTTTGGAAGGATGATCAACGCAAAAATACACATGGTCATTGTTAGATATGGTCACAGTATGTGGCTTCCACACTCAACTAACTAAATTTAGAGCTACTGGCCTACACAACACGCTTAAGGGTATCAAACCAATAAGAATGTGTTAATAGCAGCAATGAGGTACCTCTAGACATGATTGATTGGGTGAGTTTTTTCATACTTAGGGATAAGTAGTGATCTAGACGATTGTTTATGTCATTGTGTTTTTAAAATTCTCCCCAAAACCATTACTAGCCCTATACCTTTGAGTAAGTGGCTGGAATAGAGATCGTTAAAAGGTAGACATACTAGTAACTTCTTCTTCTAGTTTATGACACGGTTTGTCCTAAAATGTTTTTATATATTAGGATATCAATAATCATTTATTTGTTGATTCCATATTGATGTTAGTAGGTAATTGTGGTGGTAAATAAGTCCAATTTAATGCACAAATTCTGTTTTGCTTATTGTTTTTCATCCTATAGACGCTCGGAAGTCAAGTTCTAGTCAAGATTATGAAGAATAAGCTTGCTCCACCTTACAGAACCGCCCAATTTGAGCTTGAGTTTGGCAAGGGTATATGTCGGGAATCAGAGCTCATAGAATTAGGTATCAAACACAAATTCATTTTGAAAGCTGGTGGTGCATATTACAGCATGGGTGAAATGAAGTTTTGTGGGAAAGATGCTATAAAACGTTATTTAGCTGATAATCTAACCATCCGTGAGGAACTAGAGACCAAACTCAGGGAAAAGCTTGTAGATGAACCAAGAAGGGAAAAAGATTTGGATACAACAGATACTGAAGATGTTATTGCAGTTGATGGAATTGATGAAGAAGTAACCGCATTGGAGGCTTGAGTTAGTAATGAATTTAACCTCTAGTAGTAACTTGTTCTCCCTTAATTTTCTGGTCCAAGTGTACTTAATTGTGTCTTTTTAGGTTTCAAAGGAAAATGTTACATGTTACAACTTTTCCGGCATAGTGGAAGATCTTTAGAAAAGAGGCTTCAGTTCAAGAAGCACTCGAGCGAAACCATAGCACAGAACCTTTGGGCTTGAAAGTAAAGGATTATTTTTGTTTTCTATGTGTAATCAAGTCCCATGTATCATGTGGGTAACATTGAAGTTTTGAAGGAAATCAGTTGATTATCATCTTAACCTCTTATGTCTAATTGTTTATGATTGTCATCTTATTTTTAAATGGAGTATCGTTGGGGGAGTCTAATTCTGTAGTTTGGTGACAACTCAAACTCTGAGTGGTAATTGTATAGTATCTTTGCTCAAATTTCCAGCAAACATTCTTTGGTTGCATGAATCTGAGATGAAACTAAAACTTTCTTAAACTGTCTAGCCCAAGATTGCTCGTAAGACCCTGAAAACCGAAGCAAACCGATTTTAGTTTGAATGGTAAGCTATGTATTGAGCAAGAAGATGAAACTGTTGTGTTGTTTTAAGTATATTAACTTCAAATCAAACCAATCAGTACAAAGGGATTAGATTGAAAAAATGCTCCAAATCTTTCTCTAACCAGTTACGGATTACCCGTGTGACAAAACCAAGTTAAAACAATAATGAAGCAAACATAAATGTTCTAATAATAAGTTAGAACTCTAGATTTCTGGCAACACGAGTAGAAAACTAAGAACAAAGCTTTAACAAAAAAAATTCAACGCCATATCCAAAAAAAGTTCAACTACTAGTATTCACGGCAAGATCGATCAACATTTGTGTAGGATCGTTATTCCTTAATGAAACACTGATATACTGTCAACTATGCGGAATCTAGTTGGCAGTACTTAAGAAGAACACACAATAGTTTTCAACAAAAAAACGATTTCTTTTATAAACTTTTTGAATCTGCCTAAATTGCAGATCCCTAATACAATACTAATGATTCGTGTTTTTCGTTATATCACTTAATATCTTCCTAGAGATCCTTTTATAAACATAATGATAACCTCTAGTAGATGTACAGTCCTTGTATGATATAAACACTAATCAATACTAATCAATAAACTAACTGTTACAAGAATAATTACAACATTAACCATTTTAAGTAAATCCTTTAAGATTCCATTTACCACGTCAAGTACTTCGATTCTTTGACTGGCAGTACCTTGACTTTCTACTTAGCAGTACTTTGACCTTTTGCTTAGCAGTACGTTGACCTTTTGACTTGTTTTTCCCAACAATTCCTCCCCTAACTTGAATTCCTACTTGCTATGAATTCAAGTTTCTGATAGTTTGTCTTCATTGTTCAGCATCCGTCTGTTTTGACTTGAAAAGCAGTACTAGCCTTTAATCTTTTAAACTTTTTCCTTTTGAGCGTATCTTGTACACAAATCCGTTTGAGTATCTTGAATGAAAAACTCTTATCTTGAACATAAACATTTCTTCAAAATCTTTGTCTTTGCATCAAACAAGATTGTTCTCTCCCAGCAACATGTCTTCGCAGCAACGCAAATTTGTTTTATATGAGCCTTTAACCAAGTAGAAGCCATTTACTCTTGTTGGGCTAGTCAGTTCTTTTCTTTGGTACCTAAAAGGTAATAATCCCATGGTTGAACTGAAAACGCACTTCAACCACTCAGACCATAGAATCAAAGTGTGTTAGAATACATATGACTTTTGGTAAGTCATTTATAACCATAAACTGATTTTGGAATAGTCGTTAAACCTGTAGCCGTTTTAGCTCAGGACTAGCCAACTCTCAGTAATAAAACATTGGTGATTGAGGATCATATAGTTTTTTGAGCAAACTATTAAAGCTATCAACGGATTTTGAGTTCTCTTTTACCAAAAAGGCCCGCTTGCTTTGGAGTATGCCAATAATCATGTGTAATACCATGTGGTGTATTATCACCATACAATTTTTTGGTAAATTGGTCAACCACCAACAGATTTAGATGTCTTTAACAAAAACTGTTTTGATTTGACTAGTCCAATCTTATGTTTTGTAAGACATGGTGATTTAATACCATTTCGTGTGGTGGTTAACCAACACTCAATCCCTTAAAACAGTTTGATATTCAAATATCTGTGCCTTAAATCTTTTTGCACACTCAAATCGTCACCACATTTCAAAAACAACTTTTTAACTAGCAGTACTTTCAACAAGGTACTGTTTGTTTTACACTAGCAGTACTTTGAATAAGGTACTGCTTGTTCACAGTTTAAGACTTTTTATCAAAACAACATATGTTAATCTCAAAGAAAAGTTTTGATAAATCATACCAGTTGTTTAAGAATCATCACCATCTTCTGTTGTCCACAAAATGAATAGATGTATCAATGTAATGGCTATCTCACTCTCATCTTCAACTTATGATTTCCCATTCAGTCTGATTTCTTCACAGTTCATCATCACTTAAAAAGTCAATCATCTTTGACTTTATACCTCCCCTTAAGAATAGCAGCAAATCTTCTTTCAAAGTCCATTCTTTACAAGCATTCCTCCCCTTAAACGTAGCTTGACCACATTAATTAGCCTTTGTAATCCTTGAAATCTGATAGTTTATCCTTGTCTCCTGTCATACTTCCAGAGCAACCACTATCAATTATAGCATAATCCTTGAGATCTTCTTCTGGATTGCCCTGTACAAACAAGTTAAAGAATTAGACTCTTTTAGGGACCCAAGTCATAACTGACTTGGATACCCCTAATTCGGAAGTTACATACTCAAATTTCTTTGAGTGTGTAAGATCCATTATCCCTATTCATAGAATCTAGATAGTCCCCTTTTTGTCTCCCTGTTTGTTTTGAAGTTATCATTGCACTCCTTTTGATACTCACATTTTGTGGAAGTACTGCTTGTGATCCAACAGTACTTCCTTTCTTAACCCAGATAGATTTCACAATTTTCTTTGGTCTGTGTGGTCTATTAGGAGTCCTTGTGGTAGAAGACCTTGATGATGGTGAATAACTTGAGATTCTAGGTCTTCTATTATCCATCCTTGGATAATAAGGTCTACCAGTACTTCGGGAAAGTACTGCTTGTGGTACTCTAGATCTAGCAGTACCTTGATAAAACACATTAGCAGTACTTTTTGAAGGTACTGGTTTGTGATCATTTATTGGTCTGGCAGTGACTTTTTCACAACCTTCCCTTTGTAAGTACATCTCTACGTACTTTAGTGATGGATAAAAGAACCTCCTTTGGTGATGGTACCTAGAGTTTCTTAAGAAGTTACTATGGTTCACCAACCCCTTTTGAAGATTTTGCCAGACTGCTCTAAGTGTCCTTGAACCCGTGTTCGCCCTTAGGTTAATGAGTTTGGGTTTTGTTTGAAGGTCTTTCGATGTAGATACAGTCCTTGAATTAGGTGATTAGGACTGTAACATACAAAACATAATTTAACCCCGTTGTTCCCAATACCCTTTTTCCTAGATCCTTGACCAACACTGTTTTGACTGCTAGGTGACCTGTTTTCAAAAGATGTGTCACTATTTTCTAAGTTCAAAATAGTTTTCTTTTGAGTTTCTGAAGGGTTTAAAACAGTCTCTTCATCATCCTATCAACCCAAATCTCAATTATGAACTGTTAATCCTATTAATTTCTGGTTGACTAGACTGTGTTTTCTCTTGACTAACAATCTTATTCCTAATGGCTAGTTCATCTATCCCTGTAAAGGAGACATTTGCCCTAGGTGGAATAATTGTACCTGTGGGTGGAGGTACTGAATGAAATCCTTTTTCTTTTTGAAAATTTGAATACAAAGATTCATTCGAATTTGTATTCCCAGATGAATTGTCACTTTCCATATCACTACTAGACTCAACCCCAAATCCTATACATGACTTATCAGACACATATCTTTGTTTGTTTAGGACTTCATTTTGAAGTACAGCAGCATTTGACCATTTTTCAAGTTTTACCTTGAAGTCATCTCTTTCTTTTAAGGCTTGATACTAGTTCCTGTTTTGTTTTTTCTTCTATTTCTAATCCCTTATCTTTAAGTCATATTCCAATTGTTCATACTTGAGTCACCCCATGCAAATTCGATTCTTTTCATTGTGTTTTTAAGATATGACCTCTAATGAATCTAAGCTCATTTGATTATCCAGATTTCAGTCCTAGCTCTTTGAAAATTATCTCTTTCTTTTTGATAGTTTTTTCAAGCAACAGTTTAAAGACTTACTACAATATGGAACAGTAAGGTACCTCTGATTTGTAGCCATTAAAGCTAGAATACTGGTGTATCATCATCTTATATTGCTCCAGTCAAAATCACCGATCCATCTTGTCTAAAATCAAATGTTCTGCATGCAACTCCATGCTCCAACAACTTTTTCCAACCTTCAGTCAGTGCCAATCATATGCAAAAGTCGTTGGATCACACTCAAATGTCCTTAGGTCCATCAATGTCTTCATTGTTTGTGTGTATGCCACTAAACTAAAAGGCATTTGAGTTTGATCTTCAATAGCCACAGTCTTCCTTTTACACAGACGACCAGGAAGGTGCTCCTGTTTTCTTGATACATTAGCAAACCGACACACTCTCCTAAGCAAAATGACCCAACTTTTTACAATTAAAACATTCAATTTTGATTTTGTCAAAAGTGATCCCATTCATTGGCTTGAAAGATCAATTGTTCCTTCCTGTCTTCCTCAAAACTTTCCTTATCCTTGCAGTTATCATAGCCACTGGCCACCTAATGTCAATTTCTTCCATACATTCTTTATCAATTTGTAAGCAGTCTTTCATCATCATTGAGTTGTAGCATGGATGCTTGTTGAGAAAAGAATGAAACATATGATTTCATCTGAGTGAGAACATATTAGGAGGCATGGCACCTTGTGCTTGAGCAGCTTGTGTATATCCTTTTGGGATATTTGTTGGTTCAGCAGTACTTTGTTTCAAAGTACTGCCCTTGACTTCTGTGGACATAAAGGCAATGTTTGGTGAACTTGAATTTGAGGAGACACCCATCAATTATGCTCATACACCTTATAAGTGTTGTAGAGATCATCAAAGTCCTAACACATCTCTAATCCAGGTTGTCCCCCGGAATCATTATCCACTATACGAGCCACACCAAAAAAGATGGTAGGCCTTCCTTAGAAACTTCAAATTTGCATCTTTCAATGGACACGTTAGCATCATGTAATTCTAGCATGCTAAGAATATGCTGAAAACCTTTTCGTATGCCTGAATCTAGGGTTATCTTCCCTAATCCAATAGTAAATGTCTCAAATTGTTGTTTCTAACAGATAAGCAGGTGTGAGGTGCATCTTCTTTGATGCTTCGTTTCCTCCAAATCTTGCTTTTATGGCTTTCCATAAAGATCTTGCATCTACAGCATCATGAAAACTGAGAAGATGTCTATCAGGGTTGGCATGAAAGCAGTATAATTAAGGGGCATTTCTTACATTGTTTCTTCTTGCGTTTTGCAGCAAGTGAAAGACTTTTGTGCAGACACTAGAGGGAGATGCAGGATCAGTTTGTGGTTTGGTTTCCATTGGTGATTATGTCCCATAGTATGTGATATTCAGGTGATAGCGATATACTGTCGCATCTATCATGGACCATAGGTCATTATTCACCTTTCTTGAATATGGATTCCTAAGTGCATAACCGGAACGAGGTGGGAGGGATAGTTTTCTGTTTCAGACATCTTTTTATATTAGAAAGATTTACGATGATTAAAAAGTTCTGTCTAGGATCAGAATTCTCTTCACAAGCTCTGATAAACCACTTGTAGGATCGTTATTTCCTTAATGAAACACGGATATACAGTCAACTATGACTGAATCTAGTTGTCAGTACTTAGAAGAACACAAAAAGTTTCCTCAACATTTCTTATATAAACTTTTAGAATCGCCTAAATTGCAGATCCCTAATACAATACTAAATGATTCGGTTTTTCCGGTATATCACTTAATATCATCCTAGAGATCCTTTTTATAAACAAAATGATAACCTCTATAGATGTACAGTCCTTAGTATGATATAAACACTAATCAATACCTAATCATTAAACTAACTGGTACAAGATAATTACAAACATAAACCATTAAGTGATAATCCCTTTAAGATTCCTTTATCCACGGCAGAACTTCGATCTATTGACTGCAATACCTTGACTTATTACTTAGCATTACTTTGTGAACCTTTTCTTAGCATACGTGACCTTTTTGACTTGTATTATTTATTCCCCAACAATTAGTTCACCAATAACAAAAAAAGGAGTAATCTTTCGAATTCACGATTAAGACTTGATTTTTTTGGCTAGCTTCCTATACATTCTCACGCACCAGCTTCTCCATGATGCAGACGCCTTTTTCTCGAGATCCTCAAGTTCCTTTTCTCGCTGAAGCTCTGCCTCATCCTTCAACTGTCTCACGATTTCAGCAACTCTCTCCTCCTCCCCGTCTACATGAAGAATTTCCTTGAATCTGCGAGCAATGAAATTGAAATCACTACGAGCTTCCGCTCTATCAGTTTCCCTCTTCAAATTCTCCATTTAACTTCTCCATACGCGAACCACTCATCTCATCATTCATTGCACGCTGCTTCATTGTCTGTCCCTCTATCACGTTACACATGAGTTCATACGTCTGAAAAATAAAACATTATTAGTATCATTATCTTAATTAAGCTCCTCCTGAAGACAAAGAAACAAATAAAAACAAAAACATAGTTTTAGCAATTTACCGAATCCTCCTCCTCGTATTCTGCTTTGTCGACAATCACTTGCTCTGCATGGATTTTCTCGTCAGTCGAACGCCTTGTGGTCTTATTATGATGATCTTGATTACTTGAATCCATCTTTTTGGGTTCCATAATGAAGGATGTGAATTTACGTTTTGATTTAGCCTTGTCAAGAAACAAAGCGCGAATTTGATTACTTTTGTACGGTGTTGGAGAAATTTTCAAAATACAGTATGTTAAAATCATTTTAACTTTGAGTCTTTAGAAGGAAGTTTGGTTTGGTGGTGTTTTGGATGTTTACCCACGAAATGCTATAAGCGAGCAGTTTTTTTTTTCTGTCGACAAAGACCGTCGCTATTTAAACTGTTACTAATTGTACATGCGCGACTCTTTCGAAAATTCTGGCGGTTATTTTATGTTAAAAGGGTGGCAATGAGAGAAGTCAGAGAACCATCGCGACTATTTCAAAAAATATCTTTTGGCGACAGATTTTTTGTCGCTAAGTCGTCGCTAAACCGTTGCTATTTACACCTTTTTGTGAACCATTGTGACTGTTACGAAAAGAAGTGTCGCTAAGGCCATTTGAATGGGTATTGTGACTGTTTTAACGGTCCCACACATAACTGCCTATATAAAAGGTGGACAAACTTGGTCCAAGTTGAAAACATCAAAATTCACATAACAACCCTCTTTTTGTTACACCTGATTGCTACAATTTATATTTATATAGAGTATAATTTGTAGTGTCTTGAAACCTTTGATAACTCGGTAGTTTATCCGGATTATTACCACTTCATGTAGTGTTGATAATTGCTACATACGTTGCTTCATTGTATCTTGGGAAGCAATCCGTCGGTAACCCGAAACACGATTGTTCGAAAAAAACGGTGGGCAGCAAAATTGCTTAAGGACAGAAAGAACCGCCTTGAAGTAACAAGTAGTAGTACAAATTCACTATCGTAAAACCATCTTTATCAAACACTAGAACTAACAATCTTAAAGCAATTTCGAATCAAGATGGCGTCCAAGAACCTGATGCAAATGTCAGCTAACATAGTGAAGTTGGACCGTTTCGATGGTGGAAGTTTCAAGCGTTGGCAAAAGAAAATGCAATTTCTTTTAGCCACATTGAACGTTGCATATGTCCTGACCAAGCCGTACCCCGAGGAATCCAAAGACAAAACCCTGGCTGCGTTCCGTGCGTGTTTCAAGTTCGAAAATGACGATTTCATTTTGTCAGGTTGGACATATCCTCAATGCTATGTCGGATCCGCTCTTTGACGTATATCAGAACTATTCCACGGCTAAGGAACTTTGGAATGGAATGCTCTCGAGGAACGTTACTTCATAGAAGACGCAACAAGTAAGAAATTTATTGTTTTCAAATTTAATTCTTACAAAATGGTAGATTCGCGTCCAATAATGTACCAAATGTATGAACTTGAGCACATTCTTAGTATGTTCTTAAAACAACATGAACATGGATGAATCAATACAAGTGGCATCCATGATTGACAAACTCTCATCCACTTGGAAAGATGTTAAGAAAAACCTTAAACACCATAAGGATGATTTATCCTTGAAAAGACTGGCGAGCATCTTCTTATTGAAGAACAATATCGTTTGTAAAACAAAGCAAACAATGACACGTCCAAGGTACACGTCGTGGAGGAAAAGGGAGAATCTTCCAAAGCTGGTGGAAAGAAACGTAGCACGATGATAAGGACAAAAAGAAGTCCAAAAAGAAAAAAATGATGTCATCTGCTACAACTACAAAAAGCCAGGATATTTCAAGCAGGAATGGCGCTCGTTAAAGAAAAACAAGATGATGAGGTTGCAATGACAACAAGAACAAAATGATAACTTTGTTATTCATGGCATACTTGTCCATGTCAAGGTACATTGGGATTTGTAAATCGAGTATTAAAAACTTGAGAGAAAACCAGGATTAATGGTTGGTATACAACGGAGCTACCATACACTATTAGAAGTTTATACTGTTGCAAGTTGGATAACCGATCAAGAAGACTACGCATCCATAAGCGGATGGATATTCACTCTTGGTGGGGGTGCAGTGTCTTGTGGATCATAGAAACAGAGTTTGTTAACAGACTTTACTATGACAACAGAGTTTGTGGCGATGGCCCCATGCTATTAAGAAGCAGAATAGCTACGGGACTTGTTAATAAACATACTCTTATGGCCGAAACCTATGCCGTCAATCTTTGTGCATTGTGATAGTCAATCTACATAATCAAGAATGTAAAATTCTATACATTGGTAAGTCTTTACCTATAGGTCTTAGACACTAAAAATTTAATCAGTCAACTAAGCAAGGGTGATCACCATTAGTGTCTTACAATTGAGTAAGAACTTATATTGCCAAGACTGATTAAAATATGTGAGGGATGGGAGCAAGCCCACACAAACAAAGTTCACTCCCATGATGGAACCTTGCCTTGACGGTTGGTATTTTCTCCACGTCTCAAAGATCAAGTAAAAGTACATCACCGATGACGTGACTGAAGTTCTAATCTACTAGCGAATTCAGAAAATTACCATCCCAGAGGTAGTATAACTTAGAAACGTAATGCATTAAAGGTTGAATCGAATTCTTAATTGGACTTATAAACGACAAATTGTGTTGGATTTTTTCTGGTTACGGGATCAATCTTGATAATGTCCACCTATCTGAATGTGGAAGTGAGGCCGCTTTCTATGAGTTCAAGAGCTTGGCTTTAAAGCATTCTGAGAAACCAAGATAAGACCCATGGCCAGTTAAAGGGTCGGCAAAAAAGTAGATTAAATGAACGAGAGGAATGATATGCGTGAAGTGTTTCCGCTTAACATATATAGGAAGATGGTTCAATGACTTTGGTTCAACCACTCTTACCTTAGTTAAGCTTGAGCGCTTTCACTATGTAAAAATTCAAGGTGTAATATTCCATCTTTACTTATGCATAACACCCTCAGGGATTTCTGAATCGGGTTAGGTCTTATGTGTCTTTTTAAAACCTATGTCCTTTGTCTATTTTGAAAATGGTGGGGGATTGTTGGAGTAATTTTTCAAAATACATTATAGTTTAAAAATTATATTTAACTTTGAGTCTTAAAAAGAAAAAAAAAAGAGTTTTGGTTGTTGTTTTGATGTTTAACCCACGAAATGGCTACTTACGACAGTTTTTCAGTCACAAAAATCTTGCTATTGAACTGTAAGACTATTGTACAGGCGCGTCTCTTTTGTAAAATCTAGCGTTGATTTGATTTAAAATGGTAACAAAGAGGAACCATCGCGACTAATTTCAAAAGCTAACTTAGGCGACATATTTTGTTCCGCTTAATGTCATCGCTAAACCGTTGCAATTGCATCTTTTTTGTGAACCATTGTGACTGTTACGAATAAAAGTGTCGTTAAAGCCATTTGAAAGGGTATTGTGACTGTTTTAAGGTCTCCAAAGGGTGGCCTATACAAAGGGACGAATTTGCCCAAGTTGAACCATCAAAAACAAAACAAAATACACATAACAAACCTCTTTTTGTTACACCCGATTGCTACAATTTATATTGCTATAGAAGTATAATTTGTAGTGTCTTGAAATCTTTAATAACTGGTAGTTTATCTGGATTATCACCGCTTCGTGTAGTGTTGATAATTGCTACATACGTTGCTTCATTGTATCTTGGGAAGCAATTCGTCAGTAACCCGAAACATGATTGTTCAAAAGAATGATGGGGGCGAAATTTCTTTAGGACAGAGAGAACTCGCCTTGAAGTAACAAGTAGTAGTACAAATTCCCTATCGTAAAACCATCTTTATCAAACACGAGAACTATATATATAGATAGAATAATTTTACGTTTAGTTGGTTATGGTTATGTCAGAGTTTCATATATAGTCATATAAGTTTAAAATATCACTTCATTAGTCCAGAACATTATAATATGGTTACACTAACAGTCCTTTGCACGGTTAAAGTTAACAAAATTTGTTAAATTTATATTATTGACCAAATGTTTACGTATAGGAAGTAATCATTGGTTTGGGGTGAGGATAATCGATCGTTTGGTTTCTCATGTTCGATTAGGACCCCGAGGTATGATCGAAGTCAAGAGTGGGGTAACATTCGCGAGTCGATTATAGTGTGAGAGTATTTGTGTTGAATGTGACTTGGTCCATTTCAAGGAAATGACTTGGTATTTATAGAGATATATGCACTTAATGATGGTCCACGTGGTGGACATCCAAGGGGTGAGACAAGAATGACATTTGGCGTGTCATCCTGCCATGTTCATGGAATGCTCCACGAACTAGTGCATGTACTAGCGTAATGTATGTAGCACTACCTTTTAGGAAAATGAGGTAGTGACACGTGTTGTCTATTGCAACGACTTTAGGGATAACATCCTAGATAGGGCCATTGCCTAGATAAGCCTTATCAGGCCTCTTTGTCAGTGTAAGACCTAGAAGTTTGTTTCTCACCAGGTGAGTTGTGTACGTCCCAGCCTTGGCGGGCTTATCTTGTGCTCTTTATGGTGTATGGGCCTTTAGCCATTAGCCTGAAACTCTCATACGCTATCAAGTCCCCCCAGTCCATGTCCATCAGTATATTATGTTGATAGAAATAATGCCTAAAAACGTTATTAATATTTTTTGACCTCTCTACGTTTTGATAATCACAAAATGTAAACATGATTAATGAAAAATTATTCGTAAACAAGTAATTAATAGTAAATTTTCATTTCAAAAATTTAATCACTTAAAGGTATGAATAAATAAATGCTTAATGCATTTTACGATCAAAGGAATTTTTATTCAACCTCACATTTTTTATAAAAATGTCAAAAATATTTTTATAACTTTTACAAAACATTTTTAGATTTAAAAGAAATGTTTTATTCAAAATAAATATTTTGAATTCAAATTAATTATTAAGGGGACCAGCACCCTAATTAAGAGGACCAGCCAGAAAAAGATTCCCCCCAGTTTGCCTGTAAATACTGAACTATTCACCATTGATTTTCTCACCTTTTACACACACTTTCTTTCTGTTCTAAATCAGTTTATACTCTCCTTTCATTCCTTTGATCATTTAATCATAAAGCTTTGTTTCCAAGTGATCCAAGCTTTGATCCTCAAGTGCAAGAGAAGAATACTTCCTACCATCAAGTGAAGAAGTATTTATATCTTAGTGTGTGTCCTTGCAACCTTGTTGCAATTGTATCATATCTTGTAAATCATTTGTGTATATTGTGAAGGTGTGTATCGTAGTTGTGTATATTAAGTAGATTATGGTGATCATTGTAAGTATAGTTAGATCGGGGTGATCTGAGTAAGTAGTGTTAGATTGGTGTGATCAAGAAAGTGTTTAGTTGAAGTGAAGTTGTGAAGAGAAGTATATAAAGGTTGTGAAGGAGTTATGAAGTGAAGTGAAGTTGTGGAGTAATGTGAAGTTGTGAACTGAAGAAAAAGTTATGTGGTGAAGCGAAGTAGTGAATTGTCGTGAAGTAGTGTGGTTTGTTGTGATAGATTGGTTCTACCTAGGATTAGAACTCGACATTTCGCTTAGTGTCAAAAATTGGTGTAAGCTAAGTTGTGTACGATTTTCTCCGCCTAAAGGGAGCTTGTTGACATAGTAAAGAAAACTCTCGAGTTTAGTGCTCGAGGAGTGGAGTAGGAACGAAGAGGTGCTTCGTTATCGAACCACTATAAATCCTCGTATTGTGGTTTGATCTTTCATCTCTTATCTCTTATCTTGCATACTTATTTCATATCTTATTGATTAGTTTAATTGTTCATATTGTGCACATTGTGAATTCACATAAAGTCGAATCTAAGTTTTTACAAACAAACTAAACATCAAATTAAAAAAGAGGTAAACTATTCAACCCTCCTTCTAGTTTTCCACAATTGGTATCAGGAGCCACGCCAAACAAGATTTTTAAAATAAAATTGTTATTTTAAAACTTGAATCGTTCTCATGGAAACGAAAAAAATATTTAGAAGGCAATCTATGCAAAGACCACCACTATTTGAATGTGATGGATTTATTTATTGGAAAAATAGATTTGAAACTTATGTGAAATCAAAAGATCTAGATCTTTGAAATGTTGTATTACCTATGGTGACTTTCCGTCCTATACCAAATATCCCGAAACTAAAAAGAATGAAATAGTACCAGTTTGATAAACAAAACGTATAACTTAAAAACAAACTTGCTAAAGAACATCCTGAAGCCAAAATGGGATTTATAATGCCTTTGCCACGTAAAGTATATAAAAGAAATTTTATGTTAAAACCACAAAGAATTTGGATACTTTAATTAATCACTCACCAAGGTAATAGTCAAGTCAAAGACAACAAAATAGATCTTCTTGTTTAACAATATGAACAATTTACAATTCCGGAAGAGGAATCAATAGATAATGCTTTTGCTAGATTTAACACTATTATTACTAGTCTAAAGCACAACTTGAATCAGTTTTCTAGCAGAGAATTTATGTTAGAAAATTTTAAGGCATCTTCCCATCCTAAGTGGTGGCAAAAGAGGTTACGACTATTGAAGAGTCGAAAGACTTGACATCATTATCAGTTGATGAGCTTATTGGAAACTTGAAAGTTTATGAAGTGATAATAAAGAAAGATTCCGAAATGGTCAAAAGCAAAAGAGAACAAAGTAGATCTCTTGCTTTGAAGGCCAAAAATGAATCTAGTGATGAAGATAGTTCGACTTCCGATAGTGAAGACGAAGAATACGCCATGGCCGTAAAAGAATTCAAGAAATTCTTCAAAAGACGAGGAAGATTTGTAAGATAACCACGAGACGAAAAGAAGTCATTTCAAAGAAATAGAAATGACAAAATTGGTAAAAAGTGAAAGAAAATGCTTAGATGGTTAGATCCGAAAACATCTAATCGGAGAATGTCCAAAGGTCGCCGAGAAGCAATAATCAAAAGAGCTTTTATTGGAGGAGCAGAGAGTGATAGTGGCGAAAGATGAGGAAGAAAAGCTAAAACAAACTTGTCTATTAGCTCAAGCATCAAATGAGATATGCTTAAATAACATAGAGCCCGACGAGTGGATTAAAGATAGTGGATGCTCGAAACATATGATGGGTAACCGAAAGTTGTTTTCTACATACAAAGCGTATAACGGAGGGAACGTCATTTTCAGAAGCAATTTACGCGGTAACATCATAGGCAAAGGTACGATTTCTCATGACTCCCTAATTATTGAAAATGTTGAGCACGTAGATAATTTAAAATTTAATTTGCTTATGTGTTGAGTTAAAATAGTGATAATAGAATAGTAAAGTATTATTACCGAACATGATAGCGAAAATAATCAAAGACGAAAAGGTCAAAGTGTAGAGAATTAGAAAAAGAGGGCTATATGGATGAAATTAGGAAAAAAACCGGAAGAATTATATTCTCGCAACTTTAGATCGTAAAACTATAAATCACTTTATGGCATAGGAGATTAGGTCACGCAAATATGCAATTAATTCAATCATTTGCTTCTAAGGAATTAGTTAGAAATTTACCTAAGCTTAAATTTGACCGAAATTTTTGTGACGCTTGCAAAATTAGAAAGCAAACTCACGCTAGTCACAAAGCCAAAAATATATATCAACAACTAGATGCTTAGAATTATACGACAGGGACTTATATGGCCCATCCGCCGTACGGAGTTATGGAGGAAATCGTTACACCTTAGTAATTGTAGATGACTATTCTCGATATACATGGACTAGATTTTTAGGAAATAAAACCGAAACATTCAAAGAATTTGAAATATTTAGTAAAATGATTCAAAATAAACTAGGATGTTCCATAGTGTCAATTAGAACGGATCATGGTCGGGAGTTTGATAATGAAGTACAATTCGAAAACTATTGTGAGTTAAACGAAATTTCTCATAATTTCTCCGCTCCTCGTACTCCATAATCAAACGGGATAGTAGAAAGAAAGAACCGCACTCTACAAGAAATGAGTAGAACTAAGATAAAAAGAACATTCCCATTCCATAAAAAATTTGGTGTAATGGGTCGATACTTCAACCTACATAATAAATAGAATCTCCATTAGACATATTTTAGGAAAAACTCCATACGAGTTATTAAGAGGTAGAAAACCAAACCTTAACTATTTCAAAGTATTTGGAAGTAAATGCTTCATTCTTAATACAAAAGATTACCTCACCAAGTTTGACCCAACTTTCGCATGAAAGTGTCCATCTTTAGGATACAAAAAAAAATAGTAAACCTATATAATCTTAAACAATAAAAGAAAATCGAAGAATCCTTAAATGTGACCTTCGATGAAACTCCCTCACCGCCTAAAACATCACCTTTGGAGGATGATGATTTAGTCGAAGAAGAAGCTATTGAGGTTAGTAAAACAAAAACCTTAGGAAATGATATCGAAGATGAATCTTTAGAAAATAATGAAATCATAAACATAAAAGAATCTAAAAGTCATCCATTAGAAAATGTTATAGGTAATTGATAAGTGTAAAATACACATATCTGTTTATACCTAAAATAGCCCAATTAAACCCAAAACAGACTTAAAATGGCAAAAATATACTTGTTTTTATGTTTTATGTGTGCAGGTACGGATAAAACAAAAATCACAAAAAACCCGTCAAAAACAGGCAAACACGAACACGAGAAACGGAAGAACACAAGAGAAGCCAAAGATTCAAAGCCAAAGCCAGAAAAAGTCAAGTCTCAGTCAAAGAAAGTCAAACCTTGGTCAACATAAGTCAACCGCTAGAAGACAAAAATCCAATGTTTCCATTTAAGTCCCTCAAGTTCCAAAAGTTACATAAATGGTCCTTAAGTCCTAATTGGCCCATTTTACCCTTAACCGGATCCAAAACCCTTTACCCTTAAATCATAAGCCCATAACCCTTTATACTAGTCCAGGGGCCAATCCTGCCAAGTTTGAAAGTTATTTAACACTTGACTTTTATCAAACAAAGAGAGGGGCTAGTTTTTCTATTACCCCAAACTCTTACCCTTTTAACCCGTTTAGTTAAAAAAGGGCGCGAAATACAGTTTTACTGTAGATCGTCCCCTACCTCATTTACCTATGGTCAAATCAAGGGGCAAATGCAAATTAAAGGGTGCATTGGAAGGTCAATTCATAAGGACTACAACATGATGGCAGGGTTAGATGTGTCAAATCAAGCACTCTCATTGGCTCACTCAAGCTATAAGGCCACGTGGCTTTGGCAAGAAGCACAAGGATGATGGGTTTTTACTCTACAATCACTCACACAACAAGCACAAGCTGTCACATCAAAGGAATGACAGCTTGGCAATCCGTGTGTGCAAATATGTGATCCAACGGCTCAAAAGAGAGATCCAATGATTGAAGATTTGTACGGACAAGATCAAAAGGAGCGTGGGCAGCAAGGAAGGCCTAGAATGTTCAGCTTCAGGCTATATAATAACACACATTCTCACACACATTGTATTCCTTTTTTCCTTTTTCTTATTTTTCACCCTAGTTTAGTCTTTAGATTTTAAATAGCTTATTGTAATTTTCCTTTTAAAATCAGTTGTAATTTCCTTTTCAAGCTTAATGTAATCACTCCTTTTAGTTTAATAAAATTCAGTTTTTCCTTTAAAGCATTTGAATTAAGCTCTCAATTAGTTAATAGGTTGTTTGTGACTCATAAGCTCTCAATAAGCTCATTACAGCTCTCTTAGTCTCTAAGGCCAGATAAGTTCACCGTCTAAACCTACTCATAAACTTTAAAAGGCAGCTAAAATATACCTTGTAATTTGGACAGATAAGCTATGGAAAGGGGATTCAGTTAAAGGTAAGGAATCCCAATGGACTATTACTGGCTTATTCTAAAAACCAGAAGCTGGTTGATTAAAGCTCAATTGAAGCCCCCTTAGCTTCTGTTAAGCTGAAGCCATTTGTAAGTCTCTTTTAATATTCCTTTGTCATTTAAGTATAGTTTTAAAAAAAATTGCTTAATATGTAGATTGCTTATATGCTATTAATTTCTTAAGATATTCCTTTCTAGCTGCTTATTTGTGTCTTATAAGTACTTATTAATCATCATCCTAATCTGTCTTAGCTTAGTTAATGTAGAACGTTAGATTTCAATTTTTGTCTAAAAATTTCATAAAAACCAAAAATATAGTAACATAGTTTTAATTCTTAAATTTTAGTTAATTTTATATGTTGATTTCATGTTTAATAAAATTTGTTATAGCTATAGAAATCTGGTTTGTGAAGTCCTTGATAATGAATTTCAAACATAAGCTTAATCCAACAGTTCACAATTAAAGGAGTGATTGGTTTCAGTGCTAACTGACTTCAAAAAGTCAAAGTGAATATTGGTCAGTTTGATTATCATATTGATTAATTTTAGGATATGATTTGCAAGTTAGTTAAAGCTTAAAATGATTAGTTTGTGGCTAATTGTCCTTGTCACAAGGCACCAGGGAAAATTATCTGTTTTAATGTGCTAGCTAAAATTTGATTCAGTTCTTTTTAAGGTTTGAATTTGTGTTTATAATATTTGTGTTTTAGACATATTCATTTAGTGTGCCTATGCATAGTTACTCACCAAAATTGTCTGCAAAGTGCATGTGCTTCCTAGGCCAATTGCATCCATCAGTAGTAAACCTATGGTTTACTACGCAGAAGCAATTTTGGCCTAGAAGCACAGCACTTGCAGTCAATTTTGGTGCTTAACTCTGCACTAGACACACTAAATGAATATGTCTAAACACAAAATTGAACACAAATCAAACCTTAAAAGCCTGAATCAAATTTTAGCAAGCACAATAAAAGATAAATTTCCCCTGGTGCTGAGACAAGGACAATAAGCCACAAAATCATTTAAAGCTTTAACTAACTTAGCAAATCTATCCTAAACTTAATCAATAATGATAATCAAACTGACCAAATTCACTTTGACTTTTTGAAGTCAATTAGCACTAAACCAAACACTCCTTTAAATTGTGACAGATTTGATTAAGCTTATGATTTGAAAATTCATTACACAAGACCTTAAAACCAGATTTCTAATAGCCTATAACAATCTTATTAAACATGAATCAACAACTAAATTAACTAAAATTTAAGAATTAAAACTATGCTACTATATTTTTGGTTTTTATGAAATTTTTAGACAGAAATTGAAATCTAAAGTTCTACATTAACTAAGCTAAGACAGATTAAGATGATGATTAATAAGCACTTAAAAGACACAAATAAGCAACTAGAAAGCAAATCTTAAGAAATTAATAAGCAAATAAGCAATCTACACTATTAAGCAATTATTTAAACTAAAACTTAAATGACAAAGGAATATTAAAGAAGACTTACAAATGGCTTCAGCTTAACAGAAGCTAAGGCTCAATTGAGCTTAATCAACAGCTCTGGCTTATTAGAAATAAGCCAGTAATAGTCCATGGGATTCCTTCCTTAACTGAATCCCCTTCCATAGCTTAATCAGTCCAAATAACAAGGTAATTTTAGCTGATTTTAAGTTTATGAGTAGGTTTAGACTTGTGAAAGCTCTATCTTAGCTTAGAGACTAAGAGAGCTGTAATGAGCTTATTGAGAGCTTATGAGTCACAAACAACCTATTAACTAATTGAGAGCTTAATTCAAATGCTTTAAAGGAAAAACTGAATTTTATTAAACTAAAAGGAGTGATTACATTAAGCTTGAAAAGGAAATTACAACTGATTTTAAAAGGAAAATTACAATAAGCTATTTAAAATCTAAAGACTAAACTAGGTGAAAAATAAGAAAAAGGAAAAAGGAATACAATGTGTGTGAGAGTGTGTGCTATTTATAGCCTGAAGCTGAACATTCTAGGCCTTCCTTGCTGCCCACGCTCCTTTTGATCTTGCCCGTACAAATCTTCAATCATTGGATCTCTCTTTTGAGCCGTTGGATCACATATTTGCACACACGGATTGCCAAGTTGTCATTCCTTTGATGTGACAGCTTATGCTTGTTGTGTGAGTGATTGTAGAGTAAAAACCCATCATCCTTGTGCTTCTTGCCAAAGCCACGTGGCCTACTACTTTAGTTAGCCAATGAAGTGAGCTTGATTTGACACATCTAACCCTGCCATCATGTTGTAGTCCTTATGAATTGACCAATGCACCCTTTAATTTGCATTTGCCCCTTGAATTGAATCTTTACCATAGGTAATAGTTAGGGGACGATCTACAGTAAAACTTTTTTCGGCGCCCTTTTTTTAACTAAACGGGTTAAAAGGGTAAGAGTTTGGGGTAATAGAAAAACTAGCCCCTCTCTTTGTTTGATAAAAGTCCAAGTGTTAATTAACTTTCAAACTTGGCAGGATTGGCCCCTGGACTAGTATAAAGGGTTATGGGCTTATGATTTAAGGGAAAGGGTTATGGATCCGGTTTAAGGGGTAAAATGGGCAATTAGGACTTAAGGACCATTTATGTAACTTTTATGGAACTGATGGACTGAAATGGAAACATTTGATTTTTGTACTTCTAGCGGTTGACTTATGGTTGACCAAGGTTTTGGACTTTCTTTGACTGAGACTTTGACTTTTTCTGGCTTGTGCTTTGAATCTTTGCTTCTCTTGTTTCATCCGTTTTCTCGTGTTCGTGGTTGCCTTTTTTTGACTGTTATTTTTGTGATTTTTGTTTTATCCGTACCTGCACACATAAACATAAAATACAAGTATATTTTATGCCATTTTAAGTCTGTTTTGGTTTTTTTCTTTTTTTAAATTGGGCTATTTAGGTTTAAACAGATATGTGAATTATTACACTTAGCCAATACCTTATAACATTATTCTAATGATGACTTTTTGATTCTTGTTATGTCTTATGATTTCATTATTTTCTAAGATTTGTCTTTCAGATCATTCCAAGTGATTTTGTTTTACTAACCTCAATACTTCTTCTTCGACTCAATCATCATCCTCCAGAGGAATGTGAATGTTTTAGCGGTGGAGGAGTTTATCGAAAAGTCACATTTAAGGATTCTTTCGTCATCATTATTGATTTAAGAATTAGTATAGGCTTTACTATTTTATGTATCCTAGAAGACCTTTCCATACGACTTTGGGTCAGAACTTGGTGAAGGTAATCTTTTGTAATAAGAAATGAAGCATTTAACTTCCAAATACTTTGAAATAGTTAAGGATTGGTTTACAACCTCTTAAATAAACAACCCCTCGTAATGGAGTTATTTCCTAAAATATGTCCTACTTTAGATTCTATTTATTTGTAGGTTTGAAGTATCGCCCGCATTACACCAAATAATTTATGGAATGAATGTTTCATATAACATAGTACTACTCATATCCTAGTAGATATGTCGTTATTTCCTTTCTACTCAACCCATTTGATATGTGGAGTACTGAGGAGCGTGAGAAATTAGAAACTTTCGTTAAACTCACAATAGTTTTCGAATAAGTACTTCATATGTCAAATTCCCATCCATGATCCGTTCTAACTGACACTAAGGAACATCCCTAGTTTTTATTTTGATCAATTTACCTAAATTATTTCAAATTCCATAGAATGCTTTCGGTTTTATTTCCTAAAAATCTAGTCCATGTATATCGAGAATAGTCATCTACAATTACTAAGGTGTAACGATTTCCTCCATAACTCCGTACGGCGGATGGGCCAAATAAGTCCATGTGTAATAATTCTAAGCATCTAGTTGTTGATACTATTTTTTGGCTTTGTGACTAGCGTGAGTTTGCTTTCCAATTTTGCAAGCGTCACAAAAATGTCGGTCAAATTTAAGCTTAGGTAAATTTCTAACTAATTCCTTAGAAGCCAATGATTGAATTAATTGCATATTTACGTGACCTAATCTCCTATGCCATAAAGTGGAGTTTTCGTCTAAAGTTGCGAGACATATTTTATCTTCCGGTTTATTTCCTAATTTCATCACATATAGCCCTCTTTTTCTAATTCCTCTACCTATGACCTTTTCGTCTTTGATTATTTCGCTATCGTGTTCGGTAAATACTACTTTACATTTATTATCACATATTTGACCAACACTAAGCAAATTAAATTTTAAATTATCTACGTGCTCAACATTTTCAATAATTAGGGAGTCATGAGAAATCGTACCTTTGCCTATGATGTTACCGCGTAAATTGCTTCCGAAAATGACGTTCCCTCCGTTATACGCTTTGTATGTAGAAAACAACTTTCGGTTACCCGTCATATGTTTTGAGCATCCACTATCTTTAATCCACTCGTCGGGCTCTAAGTTTATTCCTAAGCATATCTCATTTGATGCTTGAGCTACAAGACAAGTTTCGTCTTTAGCCTTTTCTTCCTCATCTTCGCCACTATCACTCCATGCTCCTCCAATAAAAGCTCTTTGATTATTGCTTCTTGGCGACTTTGGACATTCTCCGATGAGATGATTCGGATCTCCACATCTAAAGCATTTTCTTTCACTTTTACCATTTTTGTCATTTCTACTTCTTTGAAATGAATTTTTTTCGTCGCGTGGTTATCTTACAAATCTTCCTCGTCTTTTGAAAAAATTTCTTGAATTCTTTTACGGACATGGCGTATTCTTCGTCTTCACTATCGGAAGTCGAACTATCTTCATCACTAGATTCCTTTTTGGCCTTCAAAGCAAGAGATCTATTTTGTTCTCTTTTGCTTTTGACCATTTCTGAATCTTTCTTTATTATCACTTCATAAACTTTCAAGTTTCCAATAAGCTCATCAACTGATAATGATGTCAAGTCTTTCGACTCTTCAATAGCCGTAACCTTTGCGCACCACTTAGGATGAAGTGCCTTAAAAATTTTCTAACATAAAGTCTTGCTAGAATGACCTTCATCAAGTGCTTTTAGACTAGTAATAATGTTGTTAAATCTAGCAAAAGCATTATCTATTGATTCCTCTTTTGGAATTGTAATTGTTCATATTGTTTAACAAGAAGATCTATTTCGTTGTCTTTTACTTGACTATTACCTTGGTGAGTGATAATAAATATCCCAAATATCTTTTGTGGATTTTACACATAAAAATTCTTTTATATACTTTACGTGGCAAAGCATTATAAGTCACCCATTTTGGCTTCGTTAATTTTATGCAAGTTTTGTTTTTTAAGAAATCGTTTTGTTTATCAAACGGTAACTATTTCATCTTTTTAGTTTCGGATTATTTTGAATAGGAGAAAATCACCACAGTAATAACATGCCAAAGATCTGAGATTCTTTTGATTTCACTAAGTTTCGAAACTATTTTTTCCATAAATAAAATCCATCATTTCCAAATAGTGGTGGTCCTTTTGCATATATTGCCCTTCTAAATATTTTTGTCGATTCCATAGATCGATTCCAGTTTTAAAATTACAATTTTTATTTTAAAAATCTTGGTTTGGCCGAGGCTCCGATACCAATTGAGGAAAATAAAGGAGGGTTGATAGTTACCTCTTTTTAATTTGATGTTTTAGTTTGATTTTAAAAACTTAGATCCGACTTTAGTGTGAATTCACAATGTTTCACAATATTAACAATTGAACTAATCAAATAAGTAATACAGGTATGAAATAAGTATGCAAGAAAAAGAATAAGAGATGGAGAAAGATCAACCACACACGAGGATTTATAGTGGTTCGATAACGAAGCACCTCTTCGTCCTACTCCACTCCTCGAGCACCAAACTCGAGAGTTTTCTTCACTATGTCAACAAGCTCCCTTTAGGCGGAGAAAATGTACACAACTTAGCTTACACCAATTTTCGACACTAAGCCAAATGTTGAGTTCTAATCCTAGGTAGAACCAATCTATCACAACTAACCACACTACATACACGACAATCACAACATGCGCTTCACCCACAACAACTTTTTTTCTTTCACTTCACAACTTTCACCGTACTCCACAACTTCACTTCACTTCACAACTCCTTCACAACCTTTCTATACTTCTCTTCACAACTTCACTTCAACTAAACACTATCTTGATCACACCAATCTAACACTACTTACTAAGATCACACCGATCTAACTATACTTACAATGATCACCACAATCTACTTAATATACACAACTACGATACACACCTTCACAATATACACAAATGATTTACAAGATATGATACAATTGCAACAAGGTTGCAAGGACACACACTAATATTAATATTTCTTCACTTGATGGTAGGAAGTATTCTTCTCTTGCACTTGAGGATCAAAGCTTGGATCACTTGGAAACAAAGCTTTATGATTAAATGATCAAAGGAATGAAAGGAGAGTATAAACTGATTTAGAACAAAAAGAAAGTGTGTGCAAAAGGTGAGAAAATCAATGGGAAATAGTTCAGTATTTACAGGCAAACAGGGGGAATCTTTTCTGGCTGGTCCCTCTTAATTAGGGTGCCGTGGGTCCCCCTTAATATTAATTTTAATTCAAAAATTATATATTTTGAATAAAACATTTCTTTTTAAATCTACAAATGTTTTGTTAAAAGTTATAAAAATATATTTTTGACATTATTATAAAAAATGTGAGTAGAATAAAATTCCTTTGAAGACGTAAAATGCATTAAGCATTTAATGTTATTCATAACCTCTTAAGTGAATTAAATTTTTGAAATGAAAATTTACTACTAATTACTTGTTTACGAATAATTTTTCATTAATCATGTTTACATTTTGTGATTATCAAAACGTAGAGAGGTCAAAAAATATTAATAACGTTTTTAGGCATTATTTCTATCAACATAATATACTGATGGACATGGACTGGGGGGACTTGATAGCGTATGAGAGTTTCAGGCTAACTGGCTAAAGCCCATACACCCATAAAAGGCACAAGATAAGCCCGCCAAGGCTAGGGACGTCACAACTCACCTGGAAACAACTTCCTAGGTCAAACGCTGACAAAGCAGGCCTGATAAAGGCTATCTAGGCAATGGCTAAACTAGGATGTTATCCCTAAAGTCGTTGCAATAGACAACACGTGTCACTACCTCATTTTCCTAAAAGGTAGTGCTACATACATTACGCTAGTACATGCACTAGTTCGTGGAGCATTCCATGAACATGGCAGGATGACACGCCAAATGTCATTCTTGTCTCATTCCTTGGATGTCCACCACGTGGACCATCATCAAGTGCATATATCTCTAGAAATACCAAGTCATTTCCTTGAAATGGACCAAGTCACATTCAACACAAATACTCTCACACTATAATCGACTCGCGAATGTTACCCCACTCTTGACTTCGATCGTACCTCGGGGTCCTAATCGAACATGCGAAACCAAACGATCGATTATCCTCACCCCAAACCAATGATTACTTCCCATACGTAAACATTTGGTCAATAATATAAATTTAACAAATTTTGTTAACTTTAACCGTGCAAAGGACTGTTGGTGTAACCATATTACAATGTTCGGACCTAATGAAGTTGGAATTTTAAACTTATAAGACTAGATATTAAACTCTGACATAACCATAACCAACTAAACGTAAAATTACTCTATCTATATATATAGTTCTCGTGTTTGATAAAGATGGTTTTACGATAGTGAATTTGTACTACTACTTGTTACTTCAAGGCGAGTTCTCTCTGGCCTAAAGAAATTTCGCCCCCATCATTCTTTTGAACAATCATGTTTCGGGTTACTGACGAATTGCTTCCCAAGATACAATGAAGCAACGTATGTAGCAATTATCAACACTACACGAAGCGGTGATAATCCAGATAAACTACCAGTTATTAAAGATTTCAAGACACTACAAATTATACTTCTATAGCAATATAAATTGTAGCAATCGGGTGTAACAAAAAGAGGTTTGTTATGTGAATTTTGATGTTTTTGATGTTTTCAACTTGGCAAATTCGTCCCCTTTGTATAGGCACTATGGTGACCCTTAAAACAGTCACAATACCCATTCAAATGGCCTTAGCGACACTTCTTTTCGTAACAGTCACAATGGTTCACAAAAAGATGCAAATAGCAACGGTTTAGCGATGAATTAGCGACACAAAATCTGTCGCTAACAGATAGTTTTTGAAATAGTCGCGATGGTTCCCTCATTGCTACCCTTTTAACATAAATAACCGCTAGATTTTCAAAAGAGACGCGCCTGTACAATAGTTACAGTTCAATAGCAACGATTTTGTGACTGAAAAACTGTCGCTAAGAGCCATTTCGTGGGTAAACATCAAAACACAACAAAACACTTTTTTTTCTTTTTAAGACTCAAAGTTAAAATAATTTTAACATAATGTATTTTGAAAATTACTCCAACAATCCCCCACCATTTTCAAAATAGACAAAGGACATAGGTTTTAAAAAGACACATAAGACCTAACCCGATTCAGAAATCCCTGAGGGTGTTATGCATAAGTAAAGATGGAATATTACACCTTGAATTTTTACATAGTGAAAGTGCTCAAGCTTAACTAAGGTAAGAGTGGTTTGAACAAAAAAAAAAAAGTCATTGAACCATCTTCCTATATATGTTAAGCGGAAACACTTCACGCATATCATTCCTCTCGTTCATTTAATCCACTTTTTTGCCGACCCTTTAACTGGCCATGGGTCTTATCTTGGTTTCTCGGAATGCTTTAAAGCCAAGCTCTTGAACTCATAGAAAGCGGCCTCACTTCCACATTCAGATAGGTGGACATTATCAAGATTGATCCCGTAACCAGAAACAATCCAACACAATTTGTGTTATAAGTCCATTAAGAATTCGATTCAACCTTTAACTGCATTACGGTTCTAAGTTCTACTAACCTTGGGATGGTATTTTCTGAATTTCGTAGAACTTCAGTCACGTTCGGATGATGTACTTTTACTTGATCTTGAGACTTGGTGAAATACCAAGCGTCAAGGCAAGGTTCCATCATGGGTGACTTTGTTGTGTGGGCTTGCTCCCATCCCTCACATATTTTAATCAGTCTTGGCATTATAAGTTCTTACTCAATTGTAAGACACTAATGGTGATCACCCTTGCTTAGTTGACTGATTAAATTTTTAGTGTCTAAGACCTATAGGTAAAGACTTACCAATGTATAGAATTTTACATTCTTGATTCATGGTTAGATTTGACTTCAACATATGCACAAAGATTGATGGGCATAGGGTTATCGGCCATAAAGATATTTATATTAACAAGTCCCCGTACTATTCTGCTTCTTAATAGCCATGGGGCCATCGCCACAAACTCTGTTGTCATAGTAAAGTCTGTTAACAAACTCTGTTTCTATGATCCACAAGACACTGCACCCCCACCAAGAGTGAATATCCATCCGCTTATGGATGCGTAGTCTTCTTGATCAGTTATCCAACTTGCAACAGTATAACCTTCTAATAGTGATGGATCTCCGATATATTCCAAACCATAATCTATGGTTTCTTACAATTTTTAAATACCGATTTACAACCACCCAAGTACCTTGACATGACAAGTATGCCATGAAAACAAAGTTATTATCTTTGTTCTTGTTGTCATTGCCTCCATCTTGTTTTTTCTTTAACGAGCGGCATTCCTGCTTGAAATATCCTGGCTTTTTGTAGTTGTAGCAGATGACATCATTTTGTTCTTTTTGGACTTCTTTTTGTCCCTATCATCGTGCCTACGTTTCTTTCCACCAGCTTTGGAAGATTCTCCCTTTTCCTTCACGACGTGTACCTTGGACGTGTCATTGTTTGCTTTGTTTTACAAACGATATTGTTCTTCAATAAGAAGATGCTCGCCAAGGTCTTTCAAGGATAAATCATCCTTATGGTGTTTAAGGTTTTTCTTAACATCTTTCCAAGTGGATGAGAGTTTGTCAATCATGGATGCCACTTGTATTGATTCATCCATGTTCATGTTGTTTTAAGAACATACTAAGAATGTGCCAAGTTCATACATTTGGTACATTATGGATGTCGAATCTACCATTTGTAAGAAATTAAATTTGAGAAAACAGATAAATGTTTCTTACTTGTTTCGTCCTTCTATGAAAGTAACGTTCCTCGAGAGCATTCCATTCCAAAGTTACCTAGCCGTGGAATAGTTCTGATATACGTCGAAGAGCGGATCCGACATAGCATTGAGGATATGTCCACGACAAATGAAATCGTCATTTTCGAACTTGAAACACGCACGGAACGCAGCCAGGGTTTTGTCTTTGGATTCCTCGGGGTACGGCTTGGTCAGGACATATGCAACGTTCAATGTGGCTAAAAGAAATTGCATTTTCTTTTGCCAACGCTTGAAACTTCCACCATCGAAACGGTCCAACTTCACTATGTCAGCTGACATTTGCATCAGGTTCTTGGACGCCATCTTGATTCGAAATTGCTTTAAGATTGTTAGTTCTAGTGTTTGATAAAGATGGTTTTACGCTAGAAATTTGTAACTACTACTTGTTACAATCAAGGCAGTTTCTTTCCAGTCCTTTAGCAATTTTGCTCCCACCGTTTTTTCGAACAATCGTGTTTCGGGTTACCGACGGATTGCTTCCCAATATATAATGAAGCAACGTATGTAGCAATTATCAACACTACACGAAGTGGTGATAATCCAGATAAACTACCCTAGCTATCAAGGATTTCAAGACACTACAAATTATACTTCTATATAAATATAAATTGTAGCCACGAGTGAAACCAAAAAATAGTTGTGGTTATGTGATTATTTGATGTTTTCAACTTGGCAAGATTTGTCCCCTTTATATAGTCCAGTAATGGTGACCCTTAATAACAGTCACCACATACCCATTCAAATGGCCTTAGCTTACACTTCAATTCGTAATCAGTCAACAATGGTTCACGCAAAAGGTGCAAATAGCAACGGTTTTAGCGAACACTAGCGACAAAAAAATCTGTCGCCAAAAGATAGTTTTTGAAATAGTCGCGATGGTTCTCTGACTTCTCTCATTGCCACCCTTTTAACATAAATGACCGCCAGATTTTCGAAAGAGACGCGCATGTACAATAGTAACAGTTAAATAGCGACGGTTTTGTGACAGAAAAAACTGTCGCTAATAGCCATTTCGTGGGTAAAAATCAAAACACAACCAAACTTCCTTCCTAAGACTCAAAGTTAAAATGATTTTAACATACTGTATTTTGAAAATTTCTCCAACACCGTACAAAAGTAATCAAATTCGCGCTTTGTTTCTTGACAAGGCTAAATCAAAACGTAAATTCACATCCTTCATTATGGAACCCAAAAAGATGGATTCAAGTAATCAAGATCATCATAATAAGACCACAAGGCGTTCGACTGACGAGAAAATCCATGCAGAGCAAGTGATTGTCGACAAAGCAGAATACGAGGAGGAGGATTCGGTAAATTGCTAAAACTATGTTTTTGTTTTTATTTGTTTCTTTGTCTTCAGGAGGAGCTTAATTAAGATAATGATACTAATAATGTTTTATTTTTCAGATCGTATGAACACATGTGGTACTGATGAGAGGGTCAACAATGAAGCAGCGTGCAATGAATGATGAGATGAGTGGTTCGCGTATGGAGAAGTTAAATGGAGAATTTGAAGAGGGAAACTGATAGAGCGGAAGCTCGTAGTGATTTCAATTTCATTGCTCGCAGATTCAAGGAAATTCTTCATGTAGACGGGGAGGAGGAGAGAGTTGCTGAAATCGTGAGACAGTTGAAGGATGAGGCAGAGCTTCAGCGAGAAAAGGAACTTGAGGATCTCGAGAAAAAGGCGTCTGCATCATGGAGAAGCTGGTGCGTGAGAATGTATAGGAAGCTAGCCAAAAAAATCAAGTCTTAATCGTGAATTCGAAAGATTACTCCTTTTTTTTTATGGTGACAAATTGTTGGGAAAAACAAGTCAAAAGGTCAACGTACTGCTAAGCAAAAGGTCAAAGTACTGCTAAGTAGAAAGTCAAGGTACTGCCAGTCAAAGATCGAAGTACTCCGTGGATAAAGGAATCTTAAGGATTACACTTAATTGTTATGTTAGTAATTATCTTGTTAACAGTTAGTTTAATGATTAGTAATGAGTTATTGTTTTTTAGATCATACAAGAGACTGTACATCTACTAAGTTTATCATTAAGTTTATAAAAGGATCTCTAGGAAAGATATTAGGTGTATATAACGAAAAACACGGAATCATTAGTATTGTATTGGGATCTGCAATTTAGGCAGATTCAAAAAGTTTAAAAAAGAAAACGATTTGAGAAACTATTGTGTTTTCTTCCTTAAGTACTGCCAACTAATTCCGCATAGTTGACATATATCAGTGTTTCATTAAGGAATAACGATCGCTACAAGTGGGTATCAGAGCTTGAGAAGAGACTCCTGATCAGAAGAACTTTTAATCAATCGAAAACTTTCTAAACTCATAAAAATGGTCTAAAACAGAACCTATCTCCTCCCACCCGTCCTTACTGGTCACTTATAATCCCTATAATCAAGAAAGGTGAATATGACCTATGGTCCAAGAAGATGCGCCAGTATACGCTATCACTGATCACATACTATGGGAGCATATTCACCAATGGAAACCAAACCACCACTGATCCTGCATCTCCCTCAGTGTTCTCACCAAAGACTTCAACCATGCTGCAAACGTCAAGAAGAAACAAAGAAGAAGCCTTTATAATAATAGTGGTGGTCTTAATATACTGCTTTCTGCCATACGCTGATAGACATCTCCTCAATTTCATGATGCTGAGATGCAAGAATCTATATGGAAGCCATAAAAAGCAAGATTTGGAGAAACGAAGCATCAAAGAAGATGCAAAAGAAACTGTTAGAAACAACAATTTGAGACATTTACTATTGGATCTGGAAGAACTAGAATTCAGCATACGAAAGGTTTCAGCATAATCTTAGCATTCTGAATTACATGATCACGGTGTCCCTTTGAAGATGCAAATATTGAAGTTTCTAAAATCCACCATCAGTGTGGCACGTAGTGGATACCATGAATCGGGGACAACCGGATAACGAGATTAAGGACTTTGATGATCTCTACAACAACTTAAAGGTGTATGAGCATGAATTGAAGGGTGTCTCAAATTCAAGTTCACCAAACATTGCCTTTATGTCCACAGAAGTCAAGGGCAGTACTTTGAAACAAAGTACTGCTGAACCAACAAATATCCCACAAGGATATACACAAGTCCTGCCTCAAGCAAGGTGCCCACTGCACCTAACTAGGCTTCTCACTACAGATTAAATCATATTTCCTTCTTGTTCTCAACAATCACATCCATGCCTACAACTCATGATATGAAGACCTGCTACAAATATAAAGATGCTATGGAAGAAATGGCATTTAGGTGGCAGGTTGGCTATGCATAACTGCAAGGATAGGGAAGTTTATGAGGGAAGACAGGAAGACCAATTGATCACAGCCAAAGAATTGAATCAACTTTTGACAAATCAAAGATTGAATGTTTTAAATTGTCAAAAGTTAGTGGTCATTTTGGCTAGAGAGTGCGGTTTGCTAGTAGTCAGAAAACAATGCAAAATGGACGTGCAGGAAAAGAAGACTGTGGCTATTGGAAGATTCAAAACTCAAAAGCCTTAGGGCAACAGACATACAATGAAGACATTGACTGGACCAAGTGAATTGATGCTGAACCAAGCGACTTTTGCTATGATTGGCCACTGACGGAAGTTGAAAAAGATGATTGGAGCAATGAGTTTTGTTGCAGAACATTTGCATTTAGACAAGATGGACTTGGTGAGTTTGGACTAGGAGCAATAAAGGAAGATAACACCAAGTAATCTCTAGCTTTAATTGTCAAACTCATGAGGTACCTTACTGTTCCAAACGTAGTAAGTCTTATAAACAGTTGCTATGACAACTTACAAAAAGAAAGAGAATAATTTTCAAGACTAGGACTGAAATTCTAGGATATCAAATGTGCTTAGAGTCAATAAGAGGTCATACTTAAAACACATGAAAAGAATGCATAGGCATGGGGTTATAAAGTATGAACAAATGAATAAGACTATATAAAGATAAGGGGATTTGAAACTAGAAGAAAACAAAAGGAACTAGATCAAGCCTTAAAAGAAAGAGATGACTTCAAGGTAAAACTTGAAAAATGGTCAAATGCTGCTGTACTTCAAAATGAAGTCCTAAACAAACAAAGATATGTGTCTGATAAGTCATGTATAGGATTTGGGGTTGAGTCTAGTAGTGATATGGAAAGTGACAATTCATCTGGGAATACAAATTCGAATGAATCTTTGTATTCAAATTTTCAAAAAGAAAAAGGATTTCATTCAGTACCTCCACCCACAGGTACAATTATTCCACCTAGGGCAAATGTCTCCTTTACAGGGATAGATGAACTAGCCATTAGGAATAAGATTGTTAGTCAAGAGAAAACACAGTCTAGTCAACCAGAAATTGATAGAAATAAAGTCATAATTGAAGATTGGGTTTGATAGTGATGATGAAGGAGACTATTTAAACCCTTTTCATAAACTCAAAAAGAAAACTATTTTTGAACTAGAAAAAGTGACCCCTCTTTTTGAATACATGTCACCCTAGACATTCAAAAAGTGTAGGTCAAGGAATCTAGGAAAAAGGTTATTGGGAACAACGGGTTAAATTATGTTTTTGTATGGTTACAGTCAAAATCACCTAATCAAGGACTGTAATCTACATGAAAGAACCTTCAAACAAACCCAAACTCATAAACCTAAGGGAACACAGGGTTCAAGGGACACAAGACCAGTCTGGAACAACATCAAAAGGGTGAACCATAGTAACTTCTCAAGAAACTCTAGGTACCCTCACCAAAGGAGGTCTTTTATCCCATCAGCAGTACTTACAAGGGAAGGGTATGAAAAGTACTGCCAGTAATTAATAAAAAAAAAAAAAAAAAAAATGACACAAACATACATTCAAAAAGAACTGCTAATATTTATTATCAAGGTACTGCTAGATCTAGAGTACCACAAGCAGTACTTTCCCGAAGTACTGGTAGACCTTATTATCCAAGGATGGATAATAGAAGACCTAGAATCTCAAGTTATTCACCATCATCAAGGTCTTCTACCACAAGGACTCCTAATAGACCACACAGACCAAAGAAAATTGTGAAATCTATCTGGGGTTTAAGAAAGGAAGTACTGTTGGATCACAAGCAGTACTTCCACAAAATGTGAGTATCAAAAGGAGTGCAATGATAACTTCAAAACAAACAGGGAGACAAAAAGGGGACTATCTAGATTCTGTGAATAGGGATAATGGATCTTACACACTCAAGCAATTTGAGTATGTAACTCCATTAGGGGTATCCAAGTCAGTTATGACTTGGGTCCCTAAAAGAGTCTAATTCTTTAACTTGATTTGTACAGGGCAAATCAGAAGAAGATCTCAAGGAATTATGCTATAAATTGAAAGTGTTGCTCTGGAAGTATGACCAGGAGAACAAGTATAAACAATCCATATATTCAAGGAATACAAAGGCTAATTAAGTGGACCAAAGCTACGTTTAAGGGGAGGAATGCTTGTAAAGAATGGACTTTGAAAGAAGATTTGCTGCTATTCTTAAGGGGAGGTATAAAGTCAAAGATGATTGACTTTTTAAGTGATGATGAACTGTGAAGAAATCAGACTGAATGGGAAATCATAAGTTGAAGATGAGAGTGAGATAGCCATTACATTGATACATCTATTCATTTTGTGGACAACAGAAGATGGTGATGATTCTTAAACAACTGGTATGATTTATCAAAACTTTTCTTTGAGATTAACATATGTTGTTTTGATAAAAAGTCTTAAACTGTGAACAAGCAGTACCTTATTCAAAGTACTGCTAGTGTAAAACAAACAGTACCTTGTTGAAAGTACTGCTAGTTAATAAGTTGTTTTTGAATGTGGTGACGAATTGAGTTGCAAAAATGATTTAAGGCACGGATATTTTGAATATCAAACTGTTATAATGGGATTGAGTGTTGTTAACCACCACACAGCAAATGTGTATTCAATTCACCATGACTTACAAACATAAGAATTGACTAGACCAAATCAAACAGTTTTGGTAAAGACATCCAAATCTGTTTGGTGGGGTTGACAATTTACCCAAAAATTGTATGGTGATCAATACACCAAGGTATTACACTGAATTAATTGCTACTCCCAAAGCAAACGGCTTTTTGGTAAAGAGAACTCAAATCCGTTGATAGCTTTAATAGTTTGCTCAAAACTATATGGTCCTCAACTTACCAATGTTTTATTACTGAGAGTTGGCTAGTCCTGAGCAAACGGCTACAGGTAAAGACTAATCAAATCCGTTTATGGTTATAATGACTTACCAAAAGTTTCATATAGTAATTCAACACACTATGATTCATTGTTCTGAGTTTGAAGTGGTTTTTTCAGTTCACCAATGGATTATACCTTTCTAGTACCAAAGACTGACTAGCCCAAGAGTAAATGCTACATAGGTAAAGCTCATAAAAACCATTTGCGTTTGCTGCGAAGACAGTTTGCAGAGAAGAACAAGTCTGTTTAGCAAAACAAAGATTTTTGAGAGAAATGTTTATGTTTCAAGATAAGAAGGTTTCATTTCAAGATAACTCAAACAGCTTGTGTATAAGATACTGCTCAAAGGAAAAAGTTTTAAAAGATAAAAGGCTAGTACTGCTTCAATTCAAAACAGCAGATGGCTGAACAAAGAAGACCAACCTATCAGAAACTTGAAGTCAAGCAAAGGGTAGAATTCAAGTTAGGGGAGATGTAGGGAAAAACAAGTCAAACGGTCAACGATACTGCTAAGCAAAAGGTCAAAGTACAGCTAGTAGAAATCAAGGTTAACTGCCAGTCAAGATCGAATACTGCCGAGGATAAAGAATCTTAAGAGGAATATCACTTAAAATGGTTTATGTTAGTAATTATCTTGTAACAGTTAGTTTAATGATTAGTATTGATTAGTGTTTATATCATACAAGGACTGTACATCTACTAGAGGTTATCCTTATGTTTATAAAAGGATCTCTAGGAAGATATTAAGTGATATAACGAAAAACACGAATCATTAGTATAGTATAGGGATCTGCTAATTTAGGCATATTCAAAAAGTTTATAAAAGAAATCGTTTGAGAAACTATTGTGTGTTCTTCTTAAGTACTGCCAACTAGATTCCGCATAGTTGACAGTATATCAGTGTTTCATTAAGGAATAACGATCCTACACAAATGTTGATCGATCTTGCCGTGAATACTAGTAGTTGAACTTTTTTTGGATATGGCGTTGAATTTTTTTTTGTAAAGCTTTGTTCTTAGTTTTCTACTCGTGTTGCCAGAAATCTAGAGTTCTAACTTATTATTAGAACATTTATGTTTGCTTCATTATTGTTTTAACTTGGTTTTGTCACACGGGTAATCCGTAACTGGTTAGAGAAAGATTTGGAGCATTTTTTCAATCTAATCCTTGTACTGATTGTTTGATTTGAAGTTGCTATAACTTAAAACAACACAACAGTTTCCATCTTCTTGCTCAATACATAGCTTACCATTCAAACTAAAATCGGTTTGCTTCGGTTTTCAGGGTCTTACGAGCAATCTTGGGCTAGACAGTTTAAGAAAGTTTTAGTTTCATCTCAGATTCATGCAACCAAAGAATGTTTGCTGGAAATTTGAGCAAAGATACTATACAATTACCACTCAGAATTTGAGTTGTCACCAAACTACAGAATTAGACTCCCCCAATGATACTCCATTTAAAAATAAGATGACAATCATAAACAATTAGACATAAGAGGTTAAGATGATAATCAACTGATTTCCTTCAAAACTTCAATGTACCACATGATACATGGGACTTGATACACATAAAAACAAAAAAATCCTTTACTTACAAGCCAAGTTCTGTGCATATGGTCGCTCGAGTGCTCATGAACTGAAGCCACTTTCAAAGCATCTTCCACTATGCCGGAAAAGTTGTAACATGTAACATTTTCCTTTGAAACCTAAAAAGACACAATTAAGTACACTTGGACCAGAAAATTAAGGGAGAACAAGTTACTACTAGAGGTTAAATTCATTACTAATTCAAGCCTCCAATGCGGTTACTTCTTCATCAATTCCATCAACTGCAATAACATCTTCAGTATCTGTTGTATCCAAATCTTTTTCCCTTCTTGGTTCATCTACAAGCTTTTCCCTGAGTTTGGTCTCTAGTTCCTCACGGATGGTTAGATTATCAGCTAAATAACGTTTTATAGCATCTTTCCCACAAAACTTCATTTCACCCATGCTGTAATATGCACCACCAGCTTTCAAAATGAATTTGTGTTTGATACCTAATTCTATGAGCTCTGATTCCCGACATATACCCTTGCCAAACTCAAGCTCAAATTGGGCGGTTCTGTAAGGTGGAGCAAGCTTATTCTTCATAATCTTGACTAGAACTTGACTTCCGAGCGTCTATAGGATGAAAAACAATAAGCAAAACAGAATTTGTGCATTAAATTGGACTTATTTACCACCACAATTACCTACTAACATCATAATGGAACAACAAAAAACTGATTATTGATATCAAATATATAAAAACCTAGGAACAACCGTGTCCATACAACTAGAAGAAGTTACTAGTATGGCTACCTTTTAACGACTTCATTCCAGCCACTTACTCAAAGGTAGGGCTAGTAACTGGTTTTGGGAGCATTTTAAAACACAAATGCACATAACAATCGTTAGATCACTACTTATCCTAAGATATGACCACTCACCCAATCAATCAATCTAGAGGTACTCATTGCTGCATAACACATTCTAATGGGTTTGATACCCTCTAAGGTGTTGTGTAGCCAGTCGCTCTAAATTAGTTAGTTGAGTGTGAAGCCGCATACTGTGACCATATCTAACAATGACCATGTGTATTTTTGCGTTGATCATCCTTCCAAAGTGTTTCTTTTCTTTTATATGAACGAAACTTTCCTATGGTTTTTTTGGTTTAAACTAAAACAAACAATTTCTTGCAATTCTAATTGAATAAGATATTAGTAAGAAAATACATAATTTCCATTCCAGGTCGGAGTTTGAACGATTTTTAGCCGCCATAATGAACGAAAATAACAGAGTTTGGATTGAAGGGAGATCAAAAAAACAGGGGAAATAAAACAGGGAGAATTAAAAACAAGATCAATCGAGTCTCTATTGGTGGACACGATTGATAAGATTTGGATGACGGTGATTAATTAGGATGGAGACGGAATTTGATGGTGGCGGCGGTGGAAGCCATGAAAGGGTTTTTTTGGTTTTTTTGGTTTTGATGGTGGCGACGGTGATTAATTAGGTTTATGACATTGTATTTTAAACATATTTAGCCTAGACAATGTCTTCTACACATTTCCTTCAGAACAAGGAGTATGAACCGTTCAACATTACCGATTATTAACAGTATGAATATAATAACACTATCATATTTTATGGGTTACTATAGAAGGTCTTTAGACATTTAGACGATTTATGTAGAATATTGTAGATCATACATACGATACGATTATTGATTTGGGTCCCAGGTACTCTCATTAATCTTTATGGCCAAACCTAATTACTAAGGGTGTGTCAATATAATTAATGTCATTTATTATGACCATAATAGGTGTGTCATATTCTTTGTATGATTATATTATCTTTATCATAATTATATTGACTATGATAACAAGATTTTAGTCATACTCCATTAGTCATCATATAAGTTGGTATAAAAGTAATCATGGGTCCTACTCTTTTTTAATCTTCAAATAACAATAAGAAAAACATGAAATTTGTATATTTATCTCACTTATCATTTATTTTATATGGTTGAGCCCACTCTATTTTAATGATACCCAAATCAAACCAAACATTGATATCGAAATTGATTCCATGACTAATACACATACCCATTTTATCCTCTTATCAAAGTCATACCGATTGTGATTCATAGCAACAAACCAAACAGCTCTCAATACTTCTCATGTTCAAATTTGGTTCACCTAACAAAACATGGAAAACACAATGAGCTTTTTGAATCTTGTTAATTCCTTGAACATAATTTTGGTCAGATTGTGAAATGCAAAGGTGAAGTTCTAATTTAGTTGGTATTTCGGGGGTATTTGTTTTGGCTTATATGTGGGCTTATGAGTTTATTTGATTTCGGCTTATATAACATAAGCTTCAATTTTTCGGCTTATTTTGAGACTTATGGGCTTATATAAGTTTATTAAGATATGATAAACTTATATAAGCTCATAAGTCTCAATATAAGCCAGAAAGTTAGAGCTTATGTTATATAAGCCGAAATCAAATAAGCTCAAAAGCCCACATATAAGCCGAAACAAACACCCCCTTCGTTTGTAAACAATACCGTCTTTGTGAAAATGCAAAAATAAGCTTCACTTTCGTCACCGATGCATTTGATTTAGAGCATCTCTAATGTTAACACTAAATTTTGCACTGAAATAGTGTAAAAAATATCTTTAAAGTATATATTTGTATTAAATAAAAGTTGCTTCAATGTATAACAATAAACTTTGCACTAAATATTTTTAACTGTTAAAGTATACGTTGACATGATAAAAAGAAAAAATAGTTGAAATAATACATATCACTGTTGAGCTTATTGTAAACCGAGGTATACAAAAAAACCGGTTCATAAACCGAACCGGGAAAAAAACCAAAACCGGTTTTTTTAAAACCGGTTTCCCTCAAACCTAACCGGCGGTTTGTAATCGGTTTCATAGAAATCGACCAGATCGGTTTGAAAACCGGTTAAACCCGGTTTTTAACCGAACCGGTTAAACCGGTTGACTAACAGAACCAGTTTAAGCATTTTCAATATGAAAAACCGGTTTTTAACGGAACCGGTTTTACTCAAAACCGGTTGACTAAAACCGGTTCGGTTTTTAAATAAACCCGAAATGTCCACCCCTATGTAAACGTATTGATTGTAGACTTATACAAATATAGTTTATATAATTTAATTTTTATATTTTTAGTTAACTATCAAAGATATAACAAATATGATGAGTTTAAATAAGGTAACAGTATTAGTGGCAAGTATAGTGTAACATTATATTTGATGCTTTATTATTCATTCCATTAAAACAGTGTTAAAGATAGTGTTAACATTGGAGAAAAGTTTTTGTACATGTTAGCACTAAATTAGTGCAAAAAGCAAGTTTAGTGCTAATATTGGAGATTGTAGATTTAAGAGGTTGTAAATTCAAATCTCGTTGAATACATTTGTGAGATAAGTGATAAAATATTGTGTGGTATTATATATATTATCATTTGAAAAGAGTTGATTTACTAATCATTTTAAGCACTGTAGCTACAGTGCTACAGTGTTGGGCCAAAAAAAAGCCCAAAAAATTTAGCTTAAACATTTGGGCCGGCCCAATTATTTTTTTTATTTTTTTTAATTTGTTGGCACAAAATAGGGAGGAAAAAAATGTTACAAAAGTACCGACGCATTCAGATAAAAAAATACCCGCGGTAACATTTCCGAATTGACTTAAACAGTGTCATTTTACACCATGAGACCAAAAAATATAAAAAATAAAATTTTAAAACGACGTAGTTTTTTACTTATGTGCACTATTCATTTTAAGAACTGTAGCACAGCTACAGTGCTACAGTGTTGGGCCAAAAAAAGCCAAAAAAATTTAGCCCAAAAATTTGGCCCGGCCCAATTATTTTTTTTTTTTTTTTTTTAAATTGTCGGCACAAAATAAGGAGGAAAAAAATGTTATAAAAGTACCGACGCATTCAGATAAAAAAATACCCGCGGTAACATTTCCGAATTGACTTAAACAGTGTCATTTTACACCATGAGACCAAAAAAAAAATTTCGCAAAAAAAATAAAAAATAAAATTTTAACGCGACGCAACAACGCGTAAGACCATAAAAAAAAGCTAATAAACACGATACTGAAAAAGTAAACCCGTACTATTAAATATGAGACCGACAAAAATAAACTCGCACAAAATTAAAAAAAAAAAGAATTAATGACAAGCAACAACGCACGAAAAATTAACGCCCCGCAGTAACGTGCAAGAAAAAATAAACTTACACTATTAAACAAAAAAAAAACGCGCGAAAAAACAAATAAAAAAAAAAAAAAAAAATAACGTCCCGCAACAACGCGCGAAAAATTAACGCCCATACCGCAAGCAACGCGCGGTAACCATGCTTTGGTATTACACATTACAGAATCTAAACGACATCGTTTTTATACCATGTGCACTATTCATTCAAGATATACATTAGATTTCGTATTATTTCAATGTACACCTGTCATGCATAGCACGTATTCATACATTTATTAATCATACTGTCTATCATGAAATAAATTCAACTATTACACATTTCAGATTTGAAACGACGTAGTTTTTGACACATGTTCACTATTCATTTTAAGCACGGTAGCACTGCTACAGTGCTACAGTGCTGGGTCAAAAAAAGCCCCAAAAATTTGGCCCGGCCCAAATAGTTTTTTTTTTTTTAATTTGTTGGCACAAAATAGGGAGGAAAAAAATGTTATAAAAGTACCGACGCATTCAGATAAAAAAATACCCGCGGTAACATTTCCGAATTGACTTAAACAGTGTCATTTTACACCATGAGACCAAAAAAATAAATTCGCAAAAAAAACGAAAAATAAAAAAATAAACGGTAACATTTCCGAATTGACTTAAACAGTGTCATTTTACACCATGAGACCAAAAAAATAAATTCGCAAAAAAAACGAAAAATAAAAAAATAAACGGTAACATTTCCGAATTGACTTAAACAGTGTCATTTTACACCATGAGACAAAAAAAATAAATTGGCAAAAAAACGAAAAATAAAATTTTAACGCGACCCAACAACGCGTAAGACCATAAAAAAACTACTAAACACAATACTGAAAAAGTAAACCCGCACTATTAAATATGAGACCGACAAAATAAACTCGCACAAAATTAAAGGAAAAAAAAAGAATTAATGACACGCAACAACGCGCGAAAAATTAATACAGTGCTACAGTGCTGGGCCAAAAAGAAGCCCAAAAAATTTAGCCCAAAAATTTGGGCCGGCCCAATTGAATTTTTGTGGTCCACATCCTACTGTGGTTGAAACATTTAAGCTGTTTTAACTTAAATATTTTTCATTATACTGTGGCGAAGCAGTAGACACTTATTATTTTTTCGGTTATACATTTTACACTTACATTTTTGGCGACTATTATAAGGATTGAAATGGTCATGCATACTTTATGAATATTTGATTTAACATTTACATATACAAAAATCTATGAACTCACCAACTTTATGTTGACACTTTTAAGCATGTTTTTCTCAGGTGAATTAGATGCTTGACTTATTTGATGTGCATTGGAGACTAAATTGACAAGATTTCATTTATGGATTTCTACTTACATACTAATGATCAAATTCTCGTTGTATTGCTTTCAGCTTTTCATTGTGATGCAACATTTATGGTTTAAATGGTTATATAATTTCAAGAAATTCAAGGAGTTTTACTTTCAAACGACAACAGTTAGAGGTCGTTCTCTTGTATCTTATGCTGTTGTATTATGAAGTAACACTCTTGGACATATCCGCTGGCTATGTTTTAGGGTCGTTAAATCGATGCAATAATTAAAATAAGATCGTTAGAAATGTACCGTAAAAATTTGTTAATTGCTCATTACGTTACATCAAAAACAAAGATCGATACCTTAAATTGAGAAAAAAAAGAGTACCTATAATTGACATTGACTAAGATGGGTACCTTTTTATGCGATTTGCCCTTTTATTGATTGAAATATAAAGTGAACATTTATTTTAAGACATCACAAATTAAAACATAACCATTCATTTTAAGACTAAGGAATTACTTAAAAGGTTCACTTATATTGCACTGACTAAATAATTGTAAGCTAAAGTCAAACTCGATCGATACCTTGACCAACTTGCCTCTACAAACTCATGTGCAACACTTAATTCTCGAACTTGTATGCCATACATAGACCACTATTGTGGACGCAAAAAAGTAAATCAATGATTACACAAAAATACATGAGAAAACAATGCTTGGAATGTTACACAACTACATATTTGAATTATGAAAAATGATATGTATGTCTAAAAACTCGAACATAAATTTATACTCAAAAATTTGATTGGTGCATTTCAAAAAATGATTGGTACAAAATGATGAGAGATAATAAGTTTAATACCTTGTTATGAAATTAATATATTAGGTTTCACTACTACAGAAAAGCTCATATAGAACGGTTGGAAGCCCTCATAAAGATCGGTTATGGACCGCTCTATCTAAGGGTGTTCTTTATGAGGAGAAAATAAATAGATCGGTTGGGAATCGTTCTTTTTAATCTTCTAATTAGATCAGTTCATACATAATAACCGATCTATTAAAGCTATTTTTTTAATAAAAATATATTTTTTTGGTTTTCCAGTTTTATAAAAACGAGGATTACATGTCCGCCACGATGCATCCTAAAAGACCTGATACCATGCATAGATAACACATTATTCTTAAAAATAGTTACGCATTCTGTGTGCATAGGTACCTTTGCTTTAACTTGTATCTGTATTGAAAAGTAGCCATTATTTAAGTACATGGTGATGAGTCAATATACTTGCACTACAAAATGATACTCATTCTTGTCCTGATGCTAGTGTGTTAACTACATAAGACAGATTGTGCATCCATGTGATCTAACTACAACATAGAAAAGAACAGTATGTTACAGTTATATACAAAAGGACGCACTTGAAGCGAGAAATATCTTCAATGTTATGACCCTTTTCCTCACATAAACTGCATTTGAACCGTCGATCTGATGTCTGATCAACTTCTGGACAATAGTGTCTCCTGTGCCCTTCACGGCGGCAATTTTTGGAGTAAAAGTTCACTCCTACACCGCAACAAAGTCGAATGAAGTTGACAGAAAAATTGAGTTTATTGAAACCCATGTGCTTGTGTGATAATGGGTCGACTGGATTATTAGAGAATTGGGCCAAAAGTGCCCAAAATTTCATTTAAATGCATACATAATTTCCTTAATCGGTTTGTGCAAATTAGCATTTTTATTACACTCAGCATGCTAATAACTAAGTTATAACAAAAAAAACTTGAACAAAGAAAAAAAATTGTTTGGGTCAACCCACTCAATCCTACCCATTGCTCAACTCGCCCAAACTCCCACGTTGCAAACACTGGAATTGTATGAACATGTAGTACTTCACACTTTTTTTCTGTTAGTGGCATTTCATTGTTAAAATATCAAGTTACGATCATTTTAAGTACAATGTGATATATGAATGCATGTCTAAATACCTTTTACAAGCAAGTAGCAGAGTTGATGCTGTCTAAACCCGAGTTGATTGTCAATTGATGTATCACGCATTATTACTCTGCAATAGTCGTTGAATTGTAAAACTGCAATTGGCTGTTGTTGACCATTGATTGATATGGTATTCATCAGGTTTTATCATCTTCTTAGATACTCATAGCGTCATGGGGGGTTAGTTACTGTGGAGTTGATTCCACCCCCCCCCATTCTCAACTATCCCCCCTCACCCCCCCCCCCCCCCCCACCCCCCCCCCCCCCCCCCCCCCCCCCTTACCCCCCCCAAACCCCCCCCACACCCACTATACCTCCCACCCAAAAAACGTCCCCCACCCCCCCCCCCCCCCCCCCGCCCTCACCTCTCCCCCTCACCCCTCCCTCCCTCCCCCCCCCTCTTATAGATATTCAAGATATCTTCTAATTGTACTGCTTTTGCCGGCGCGTGACTTGATGAAGAAGAGAACACGCATATATGCGCACAAATTGCTTGGACAATGTAAGTTTTATCTTACAGTTTGAGGGTGTTTAGGATTGCTTTTTCAAGTGCTTATGTACCTATTTTACGCAGATAAGGAGCTGTAACTAACTCTTTTAAGTGTAAATAAACCAGATGTTTATAGCTTTGGCATCATTGCATTAGAGACTGTGAGCGGGAAAAGTATAATCTTATAGGTAGATAGGATATATATAAAGGAGTTCGCGCCGCGCTCCTTTTTGATTCGGTAACTTTTAACTTTTACCACATTGCTCGTATTATTATATTAGATTCTTAGTATTATATATGATGTTATTAATTGTCTTTGAAACGTGCAAATGATGCAGACATCTCTTTGGGGCTTTGACTGCTAGTTTAGCTATTGTTCACCGAATCATGAACTTACTCTTGTGGTTTTAGTTGCGTGATTGCAGAGCCTTAATGCAAAAACTAGACTATTTACCAACAAAATGAAAATCATCCATATGATCCTGAGCTTTGTGCTCAAAGAGTGGCAGCAATCAAGGTACTAATGATTGCTTTTTTATACTGTAAAATAAGCAATTCCAAAATCCCCCTTAAGATAAATTGGCAAAACTACGAGGTCTGTTTTTGCAAAAATCTAAAGGGTCTGTTGATACAAGAAAACATGCTTCTGAAACCATGAAAGCGTTTTTTAGTGATCCAAAAAAACCGGCTCAAGAGAAGCATTTCCATGAAAGGTATGTTCATATCTATACATTGTACTTAATGAGTCGGTACTTGATATTTTAACAATGAAATGCCATAACAGAAAAAAAAGTGTGAAGTACTACATGTCACTACAATTCCTAGTGTTGATTGCAAACGTGGGTGTTTTGGAGCGGGTTGAGTAATGGGTAGGATTGAGTGGGTTGACCCAAACAATTTTTTTTTCTTTGTTCAAGTTTTTTTTGTTATAACTTAGTTAGCATGCTGAGTGTAATAAAAATGCTAATTTGCACAAACTGATTAAGGAAATTATGTATGCATTCAAATGAAATTTTGGGCACTTTTGGGGCCCTATTCTCTATTAATCAGGTCGGAAACATTATCCACAAAGCACATGGGTTTCAATAAACTCAATTTTTCTGTCAACTTCATTCGACTTTGTTGCGGTGTAGGAGTGAACTTTTACTCCAAAAATTGCCGCCGTGAAGGGCACAGGAGACACTATTGTCCAGAAGTTGATCAGACATCAGATCGACGGTTCAAATGCAGTTTATGTGAGGAAAAGGGTCATAACATTGAAGATATTTCTCGCTTCAAGTGCGTTCCTCTTATGTATATAAATGTAACATACTGTTCTTGTCTTGTAGTAGTTAGATTCACATGGATGAACAATCTGTATTATGTAGTTAACACACTAAGCATCAGGACAAGATTGAGTTTATCTTTGTAGTGTAAGCTATATTGACTCATCACCCATGTACTTAAATAAGGCTACTTTTCAATACAGATACAAGTTAAAGCAAAGGTACCTATGCACACAGAATGCGTAACTATTTTTAAGAATAATGTGTTATCTATGCATGGTATCAGGTCTTTTAGGATGCATCGTGGCGGACATGTAATCCTCGTTTTTATAAAACTGGAAAACCAAAAAAATATATTTTTAATAAAAAAATAGTGTTAATAGATCGGTTATTATGTATGAACTGATCTAATTATAAGGTTAAAAAGAACGGTTCCCAACCGATCTATTTATTTTCTCCTCATAAAGATCACCCTTAGATAGAGCGGTCCATAACCGATCTTTATGAGGGCTTCCAACCGTTCTATATGAGCTTTTCTGTAGTTGTCTCCTTATTAGTAGATGAAACCTAATATATTAATTTCATAACAAGGTATTAAACTTATTATCTCTCATCATTTTGTACCAATCATTTTTTGAAATGCACCAATCAAATTTTTAAGTATAAATTTATGTTCGAGTTTTTAGACATACATATCATTTTTCATAATTCAAATATGTAGTTGTGTAACATTCCAAGCATTGTTTTCTCATGTATTTTTGTGTAATCTTTTCTCTATCTTGATCCAATTGATAAGATTAAACCCTAAAACCATTTCTTCCTTTTTTTTTCAAATATTAATATCCTCCGAACTGTTAATCGTTAAGCGAAAAAAATATACCATCACGACGACATTAAATTATCTTTCTATCGATATCCACTTTGATATATTTTCGACGAAATTTATTTTTTTTCGTTGTTGAAAATTGCATGAGAAATCATATATGATATTAGTGTTAAATCATATATGATATTTAAGTTTAATGCAATCACATGTAATTCGATGTTAGTGTTATATCATATATGATTTTATACGAATATTCAAATTAATGTTTAATCAGATATGATATTTTTATGCAAGTTTCAACAACGAAAAAAAACGTGAAAAAATGGTTTTTTTTTTTGTCGAAAGTATATCAAAGTAGATCTCTATGAAAAGATAATTAAATGCTGGTCGTGATTGTATATTTTTTTTTGCTTAATGATTAACGATTTAAAAGATATTTAAGTTTTAAAAAATATGTGGAATAATAAAATCATTTTAATCTCAGCCATTGATTTTTTTTTAAATAGACAGTGGAGATGAGTCCTTGGTATCAAACATTTTTTGATATCCAATATAACTCTCCTCATAAACTAATCCCGGACATCATCAAAACATAACTCACTTAAATTAAATATAGCTTACAAATATCATTTAATAAAAACATTCACACAAATAAAACTCGCACGACTCGATCGTTCAGTCGGTAGAATCTTGCCTTTTTCCTCTTAATAACACATGAACCTAGATTTACATAATAGAGGAAGGACTTATGGTCTCAGCATAAAAAAAAACGTGTCTCCGTGAGTCCGTGTCATCCATTACGGATGGCCTTAAAAAATGGATATTGACACCCCCATATTTAAAAAAAAATTATAATGTTGTTTTTGTTACAAAACTAAAGAACTGAAAATTAGAAATATACAAAATAAAACTTGATAAGTTAAAAGTAATAAAATACAAAAATTCACAGCAACCGACAAAAAAAAAACTATACAGATAAGGCTTATGTTATATGTACCCCCTGAAACACCATTTGTACCCCTCAGGTTTTTTGCGGTTTTTTTTTGTATTTGATTTTTTTTGTATTTTTATAATTTTGTATATGTTATAAAACTGTGACACGGAAAAAACGGAACGAAAAATATAAAGTTTAACATGTCAAAAGTATAAAACTGTCAAAAATTACGGAACAGAAACTGATAAAAAACTGCGTTGCACTGTAAAAAGAGAGATACAAAATGAATCTTTTGTATCTTTTGACACTATTTAGTGGGCCAGAGGTACCAATAGGGGTACCCATTTTCTTATTAACAGTATCAATAATTGCAGGTATATGAGTGCGAATAACCGCTTTAGTGTATCCCAAGTGATGTGACTTTTCTCATTCATTAGTTTTACATATCTAATTAGTTGAAAGATGCTCATTTAACTCTCATTTTTATTGTTCACGTTTTTTTATGTCTCAATTTAATTGTTTACTATTAAAAATAAATAAATAAGTTTGATTAAGTTTACTATATTACCCTTGTTTGAAATTATTATTACAAACTTTGAAAAATACTTTAACTAATTAGCTAAGGGTAAAACTATCATTTTGTCAAAAAGCAAGAGAGAGATGACAATAATAAATGTAATTTTATTAAACTGTGTGTTTTTTGTCGGAAAACAATAATTTTAAAAGGGAGGGAGTGGTGATATTATAAGCTGTTTTACACATAATAACTTAATTGACATGATTCAAGTTTAATTTGTCACGGTCAAAATAACGGTCAACGCCGTAGTTAAAATTTTTGATTTTACCTGTTTTAGTATTAGTTATTTAACGAGCAAAATTACCCGCGCATTGCTGCGGGCGTTAATTTTTCGCGCGTTGTTGCGGGACGTTTATTTTCTATTTTTATTTATTTATTTATTTTTATTTGTTCTTTCGCGCGTTTTTTTATGTTTAATAGTGTAAGTTTATTTTTTCTTGCACGTTACTGCGGGGAGTTAATTTTTCGTGCGTTGTTGCGTGTCATTAATTCTTTTTTTTTCTTTAATTTTGTGCGAGTTTATTTTGTCGATCTCATATTTAATAGTACGGGTTTACTTTTTCAGTATCCTGTTTAGTAGTTTTTTTTATGGTCTTACGCGTTGTTGCATCGCGTTAAAATTTTATTTTTTTTGCGAATTTTTTTTTTGGTCTCATGGTGTAAAATGACACTGTTTAAGTCAATTCGGAAATGTTACCGCGGGTATTTTTTAATCTGAATGCGTCGGTACTTTTATAACATTTTTTTCCTCCAAACCCCCCCCCACCCCAATTTCTTCCCCAAAATTTACCAACCCCCATCCACTATCCCTACTTAACCCCCCTAAAAACCAACCAAATACATATAAACTACTAAAAAAAACATAAACTCTATAATTATTAACCCCAAAACAAAAAAAACAAAAAACAAAAAATCTCAAACAAAAAATAACATTATACCCAATTCCCATAAAACCTACCCAAAATTCTCACTTTTCAAAAAACATACCCATTATTACAAAAACCCAAAACAAACACAAAATATCCCCCCCAACCCCCCCCCCCCCCCCACCAATTTTTTCCCCAAAAATTTCTACTCATACTCTATCCACTATAACCCATCCACTACCCACTTAACCCCCACTATATAACCAACACCCCCATATACCCAAAAAATTAAACATTAAACCCATCCATAAACCCTACCAACTTCCCATAACTCTAACAAAGAACATACCCATTATTACAAAATAACCAAAAAAAACCAACAATCAAAATATCCCCCCAAACCCCCCCCCCCCCCCACCATTTTTACCCCCAAAAATTTACCCCATAAATTTAAAAAAATTACTCCCATATTATCTCACCCACTCATCAACCCTTCCATATCACTTACACCTAACCTATTAAAACCCAAACCCAATATCTATTAAACCCATACAAAAAAAAAAAAAAACAAAAAAATCCTCCTAAAAAAAAAATTACTTATACCCCATCCATAAACAACCAATTCACAATTACCTCTTAAAAAAAACAATCAATTACTTACAAATCCCCAAAAAAAAAACAAAATATCACACCCCAAACCAACACCCCCCCACACCCAACAATTCCTTCCCCAAACATTTCAAAAAATTCCCTACATAATCCATACTATCACCCCTTTTAACAAATCCACTATCAAAACTCAGTGTTCAGCTCCCCGCTCTTCTACCAATTAACACAATATTAAATTTAATTCTGTTCATCGATGTAAAATTACACTGTCTACTTCAACTTCGGGAAATGTTAACCGCGAGTACTTATTTTATGTCAAACTGCGACGCCCCCCTTAATTTGTAACATTTTTTTCCTCCTTATTTTGTGCCAACAATTTAAAAAAAAAAAAAAAACTAATTGGTCTGGGCCAAATTTTTGGGGCTTTTTTTGGCCCAGCACTGTAGCACTGTAGCAGTGCTACAGTGCTTAAAATGAATAGTGCACATAGGTCAAAAACTACGTAGTGTAAACCTGCAACATCGTGGTGTTTTGGTTTCGGATCCTTCATGTTTTATTTGCCACTCAAAAGATGAAGACTTAGCGCATTTGTTTTTTCGATGTAGTTTGGTCACGGACATTGTTAGGCTTGTCTGCCGGTGGTGGAATATAG
>BQNB010032611.1:19038-49190 GCA_026074375.1 Tanacetum coccineum | reverse complement strand
TGTGTGAAATAAATTATGTTTGTGTGAAAAAAATTGAAAGAAAAAAAATATAGTTAGTGGTGGGACCCAAGTGAAGAGGTGAAGATGTGTTATGAGTGAAGGTGTATTTTTGAGTGAGAGTGAAAAACTGATGTGGCAGCCTGTGAGACCCGTTTTATTTTGTGGCTTAAGCCACCGTACCCTTTACTCTAAGTATCATAAAAGAAAACCAGCAACTCTACCATTGGACTAAATTAACCCAAATTAAAAACTTAGACAAGAAAAAAAAACATCCAAACAAAACACACAACCAAAATAGGAAATGGCATCATGTAACATGTGAATAAAGACTTACAAAAACCATTGGCGATTTGGAAACAAAATAAAAAGTGACATAAAGAAGAAGCCTGAAATTAGAGCGTGAGATCCGGTGATGGCTTCTGCGATGAAAATCGTTATCTTTTTACTTACACTTGTCACCATCGGAATGCTTTTCGGTAAGTTAATTTTATTTATTTGATTACAAGCTTATTAATTAGCATCATGAGAAATTAATTAATCTATTAGTATCTATTTATATGGTACTATTATTAGAAATGTTAATTAGTATTGTATTTACTAGGTAGCTTTTCGTCTAGGGTGATTTTTAGTAGCCTCGCATATATTCGTTTACCATGGGTAGGGGTATGATCTGTCTACATTGTACCTTACTTGTACCCGTGACCGCAGGATTAGGTATTGTTGTTGTAAAGTTAGGTGCAAAAAAGTTAATAACCGGTAAACCGAACCGGCCCACAATCGGCTGCCTTTTCATAATGTGGGGGCATACATGACTCACTCAGTAGTTGTGGCTATGGGGTACCAAGGATTGAACCCTTGACCTTGTGCTTGTTAGGTGCAAAGATGCACCACCCATTACGAACTGAGCTACACACCATTGGCATTGTTGTTGTAAACTTGTAATGTTACTAGGTTGTTTCAAAATTTAAATCTTAGGTTACTGTGATTAAAAACAGATTGGTGTAATTCCGGACTTTTACATTAATGTGATTTGGTACTCAAATTTGAATTATTATTTTTTGTTTTGTTTTGGGTGGATGTAATTTTTTTATAAATTGGATTTTGATGGAGCAACCTTATAATTAAATTAAAGGCAATTAACTAAATTTACATTTGCAATAACAATTATAAGATGGTAATTTGTAGGATTAAAGTCATTATCTCATGTACGATATTAATGAAAAACGTTTTCAAAACTAATTGATTTCATTTCTGGTGATTCAAGCCGTAGTAACGTAGTTTGTCCTGAGTGATGAGGAGGTCAGTTGGTACATGTGTGGGTGCTTAAGAAGTAGTGTGGCAACATAAGATGATAACTGGCCTTTTAATTTTTGGCATAACTTCCTACTTCATGCGTTCAACTGATAGTCTCATACACTTCACACTCATTAGTTATAACCTCCTACATTTTAACTTTAAAAATCTTCTATAAAGAACTATCATTGACTATCAGAACTTAGTAATCTGAACTGTTAACAGTCATTGGGCAGTGGCCTGAGTGCAGGTATCAAATCTTGGGGTGTCGAATCAATTACTCCTTATGAAAGAAGCTATTTCGCTTAGTAATGCAAAATTTTCCCTTTGTAGATGCACATGTTGGTGCTAGGAATTTTTGTTTCTCAAAGCTCTTAGATTTGGTAGTGGTATCTTCTAGGGTACAAAGCTGAGAAATGCAGAGTACAAGTTGGCCATTGGGCCTATATGTATAACCATAATGATATACCCTATATCTATGTTGCACGGGGACGGATACGGAAACGGGAACGGGGACAGAAACGGGTACTTAGAAACGCCAAAGAAACGGGTACGGCCAGAAACGTTTGTGTATTTAATATAATCTTATATATATCTATTAATAAAATAAATAAACATCAAATTAAAACAACAACAAAATTAGTTAAAAGTTTTAAGAACTACATATTTTTTATAAACAAATTACACATCCACACTAAACGTCGCTTGTGTTTTCTTATGTAGTCACATTAGACTTGATTAAATTTTTGTACATTTTACTTTCTTGGTTATATAAATTAAAAATGGTTAAAAGTAAAAACTAAAATTTTTGTGTCCTTAAATTGTATTTTAAAGTAAAAGAAGGGAGCAAAAGAAAAAAAAATATCTGCATAGGGAACACAACCTGTAAAAGAATAATAGAATAGTAAAGTCTAGAATTAAAGTATTTTGTACGTATCTTTCTCTTTCTTTTTTGTTCTTTCTTCTCCGAACAACTTCTACATTTTCCGGCAAACAAAATTTACGCCATCTTGCTAAACAACAACAAGCACCAATCTTTCATGTATACGTTTTATAGGCCCAGAAACGTGTTTAAAAGGCCCAGAAACGTTTCCCAAGCGTTTCCTACTCAACGCGAGGCGTTTCCAGTCGACATGAAACGTTTCCTATTTTCCAGAAACGTTTCTGACGCGTTTCCAGGCGTTTCGCGTTTCCGAAACGTTTCCGGTACGGGAGACGTCACCTCGACGGCGTTTCCGTGCAACATAGCCCTGTATATCTTACATTCACCGTGTCTTCATGTTGTATATTTTGCTAAGTGTGTAGTAATGGTGTTATGTAAATTACCATGCAGGTTCTTTGCTTCAATTGGCATTTATTCGGAATTTAGAAGATTCATATGGTAAAATATTTTCAACCATATCTTATATCAGAGTCAGCATGTAGCTTTTGCTTATTGCGAGTCTTTATCTTGTGTTATGATGCTAATAGTACTCTTACTTTGACCTCATCTTCCTTTTGCTTTCCTTCTTCTATTAGTCATGTTACCCATACTGTTCTATTACATCCATTTCTAGACCAGATTGCAATGAACATTGTAGATTATAACCGATATTCCATAACGTGGGTGCATCACAAATAGGATTATGAATTTATAAAGACATGTAACTTGATAATGAAAGTTGGATCGGAATGCTGAAGTTTGATGACTCATCACCGTTTTATTTTTTACCTTTTTATATATTAACTCTAGGTAAAGTTTTTTCATTTAAATACAAAATGGGCATCCTTGAATCTGCAATCCAACAAAGTATGCCAAAATTGCCTTTATGTTATCCTAAATGCGTCCAGCTTGGTTTTATAACTATACTATACACCATGCTTCTGGCAGTATATGAGCTAAACCAAATATATGCAGGGTAAGCTGCGAGTATCTATGCATTGTATTGTGCAAGATAAAATAGTATTACCAAAAAGCTTTCATCTATTATTTTTCTGTAATATGTGTTTGGACCTCATTGCTAAGAAGGTGATGTCTTAACTTTTAAGGATTTCTGACAAATATAATATTTTAGGCTCTTCGTTCCCTTCCTTCAGAAGAACACTTGGGAGTCAGAATGGTAATCAGTTGCCTCCAGGTTGGTATGTTACATTATTATTCTTCATCATTGCCTTCTTTCTCGAGTTGATTAATAGTATCATGAAACACGTGAAATTTTAAAATTTGCTTATGAGGTGGGACAGAGAATAGGGATCACACATAAAATAAGCTATGTCATGTGAAATTGTTATGTTTCTAATTTCGTATTCTACGGTCTTATGGTTTCAGTTGTATCTGGTTGGGGAAATGACAAGGAAGCTGCAATTTTACGGATTGGATACGTACGTACTCATTGTAGACTATGGTTCTGTATTTATTTTATTTTATTTCTAGTTGTCAGCTGTATTCTTGGTCAAGAATACAGAACCAAGAATACAGCTGACAACTAGAAATAAAATAAAATAAATTATGGTTCTGTATTTATTTTGTTTTGACATTTGTCAGCTGTATTCTTGGTCTACATATATTATGTATTTATTTTATTTTATTTCTAGTAACATTTTCCATAATCGTTGAGAAATACATGAAGCTTTATGAAAGCTTAGTAAAAAGAAATTATGCAGTAGTATAGATACAGAGGTCTACATATATTATGGAAAATGTTACTAGGAAGTTGACTGAGAATGTATTTATTGCAAGTGAGTATGCATAGCTCAAATGTCAAAACATCAATGAAAAGGACATAATCCAATACAGACAGGAGACATATAGTGATATCCCATCATTTGCTTATTAATCGGTTAGTCTTAAATGAAAAGAGACAATTTAGTAGTGGTTATTATTCTTATGTCATTGCTAGTTTATGGTTTTTACTTTTTACTGAAACTAACGTATCTCAAATCATGCTAATGAATAACTTATCTACATTTTTATCCTTGACATTTTGTTTAAAGGTGTTTTTCATTTTCTCTTTTCTGCAGGTTAAACCTGAAATAATTAGCTGGTCTCCTCGAATCATTGTGTTCCACAACTTTTTAAGCTCAGAGGTACACAAAGAATGTGCTAATATTGTTCATCATATTTCTGTGTGATACCAAATATTGTTCTTCTTGAAAAATTTGTTTATAATCTACATCAACCTTAAAGTAGCTCTGTAATTTTATTGTCAAACCTAAACATGCCGTTAAGTCCATGTAAATTAAGTAAATTGCCTTGTGGATTTCCCTTACGCTGACCTAAATGGCCTTACATCTCAAGTTCCACACTTTATAGGTTTAATAAGAACACAACAGTTCTATACTTGTATTTTGTCGAACGTATAATATTTTTTTATAAGTTCAAAACCCAAAAGTTATTAGTACTTGGTTGTTTCAAGGATGCATAGTGCTATACTTGTAGTTTGTTGAATGTATAACTTTTGATTTTATAAGTTCAAAACCCAAAAGTTATTAGTACTTGGTTGCTTCAAGGATGCATAATGCTAACCGCTTGTAAATGCTGTGAAATAACTCATGAATTATTGTGAACACTGCAGGAATGTGATTATCTTAGAGCAGTGGCCAAGCCCCGTCTTAAGGTGTCCACCGTCGTGGATGCAAAAACTGGGAAGGTATGTTAAAATTAGCTATATGGTTTCTTTATGTTGATTATCAGCTATCAGTTTCCTTTACATGCATTGGCTGCTGAGTTGAAATTTGTTATTTTTGTGGATAGTTTGAAATAACTATTACTATGTTTTAACCATTTTTCAGTGTCAGATGCACTTATTGTAACCAGTAGGGTAAAAGTCGAAAAATACCAACGAAGTTTCCAAAATGTCCCGACATTACCAACGAACTAAATTTCGTCTTACCTACACCAACGAACTTGTAAGTTATGTGTAAATATCACCAATATGACCGGGTAAAATATCCACGTCATTAATTTTTAATTTTTTATTCCACGTCACCTTTTATCATTTCTTCTCCATAAGATCTTTTTCTTTCATCTCTTTAAACTTGCAGCCAAAATGTACCAACATTTCCAACAAAATTTCAAATCGTTCATGTTTTCGAAAATTAAAACCTTCAGGAATTACGTCAAAACGTTTCACATATAAATCCAAATATGTGAGCTTCTTCAAGTTCATTACCTCAACAATACGATCATAAATTTCTCCGTCAGGCAGCAGGGTTCCATATATCGGCATGAATGGAATCCGTGGCTCTTCCAACCTCGAGAGCTTTAATATGACACCATCTGCTACATGATTTAGATGTCGACAACCCAGAACATCCAATCGCCTTAAATTGACCAACCGACCAATCTCTTGAGGATTTTTTTTGATTCAAGTACCATTGAGAATTAGTATCTCAAAGTCTTTCATCTCCCCAAATATAGAAATATCAACAACATTTCTATTATCCTTAAGATTGAGCACACGAAGTTTTGTGAGGGGCTGAAATCCAAGTAGCGCACTTTGATTACAATACCCCATATCAAAAACTTTAACTTTTTTCATGCTTTGAACAAGTTCATCCGAAAACATTGGCAATTCATAATTATATGATATAAGGAAAACTTCAAGGTGCGGTAAAAGAAGCTCATAGTCAGGAAGCTTAGTGATATTATTATTCATAAGTGAAATCCCCGTGTAGGTTTCTAACTCGTTGTTTGTTGGTAGCCATTCTGTCAACCCTTTCCCGGCCACATTCGGCAGAACCGTTAGCCATCACCTTGGGTTTTAATCACTTTATGTGTGAAACGGGCTGGATTGGTGTGGGTTGGGGTTTTTTGGTTTCATTGGGATTTGATGATGATGAAGTGATAATGGATCTGTTGGCGGTGTTGTGGTGTTGCGTGTAGGTGGGTTTGAGGTGGTGATGGTTGTGGGGGGTGGTGAGGGGTGGTGTTACAGTGGCGGTGTGGGTTGTGAGGGTGAAAGTGGTGGTTGGATAAACCTTAAAGTGACTTTTTTGGTGGAAGTGGGATAAATATTTAATTAATATAAAAAAACCTGTGCCAGCTAGGAAGGTAACTGACACGTGTCGGTAAAAGTTTACGTTATTGGTGATATAAGAACAATATTTGAAAGTTCGTTGGTGTAGGTAGGACGAAATTTAGTTCGTTGGTAATGTCGGGACATTTTGGAAACTTCGTTGGTATTTTTAGACTTTTACCCTAACCAGTACTATTACAGGTTTTTATAGTACTCTATGCATTATATCTGACTTTTTGTGTATTCAATAGGGAATCAAGAGTAATGTCCGAACTAGCTCAGGCATGTTCTTAAACCATGAAGAGAGGAAGTACCCAGTGGTTCATGTTAGTATGCTTCCCTTGCGCACGCGCGTGTGTGTGTCATTAACCAGTTGATTGCTTTAGTACAGCTTGTCATTTCTATATCCTGTTTATATGCAAAACCAGGCGATTGAAAAACGGATTGCTACATATTCTCAAGTTCCAATCGAAAATGGAGAACTCATTCAAGTGTTAAGGTGGGTGCTTTGTTTGTTGAGTTCTTAATTGTCATTTTATTCACAAGTATACTAATACATGTTCAGCATTAAAACTAACATCTACAGAAGCACAGGTATGAACCAAATCAGTTTTACAGACCGCACCATGACTACTTCTCTGATACGGTAAATAATTCACTCTATCTATGCATTCAACTTGTCTATCTGTAATTTATTCTACCTAAGCGTTGACCTGTTGATATGCTGTATAATGATGAAGTATTTATTTCATACAGTTCAATTTGAAGCGTGGTGGTCAAAGAGTAGCGACAATGTTGATGTATTTGACTGATAATGTTGAAGGGGGAGAAACCTTTTTTCCTATGGTAAGGGTTGCATTCTTGCCATTGATGATTGCATGTGTAAATAAAGCATCAAGTGTTATATCATATAAAGTAGACACAAGATGCGTGGTTTTCCTATTTGAATCCTGATAGAGCATACATATAATTTACATATCAAACATAAGAAATCCCATAAACAGTCGTATGTTAGTAGTGATCAAACAGGTAATGATTGAGATTACTAAGGCAAACTAAATTTTGCCTAATGATTTCTTGACTACTAATTATATCGCTTTACCATACTTCGGGTTCTAATCACAAATATCTAACCTAAATTGTCTAAATGTCAGGCTGGTTCAGAGGAATGCAGCTGTGGTGGAAAAATGATGAAGGGACTTTGTGTTAAACCGAATAAAGGAGATGCCGTGCTTTTCTGGAGCATGGTTTGTTATCTACACTCAATTTTTTCTTTCTTTTAAGTAGCTACAGTTTGATATATTTGCCGTGTTTTTTTTTTGGTAATAGTTTTTAACCATTCACGATATAAATAATTAGAAAATATGGTAGAAATATGTGTCGCTCCCTTGTGATATCAAGTAAAATGAATGCTGGAAACAATACTTTGGAAGTTATTGGTTCCACCAAAGTGTCATGTCTTTCAATCACTTCTAATCTATGGGTCTTATTTCCCCTTTATTGAAACATTTTCATGTGAATGCTCATCAAGGCAGAATGCCCGAAAGTCGAAGATATAAATTGAATTTTAGATTGGCGAAAAAAAATACTTTGGTAGTTACTTCCCCTATAATATGTAAAACTAATATCTTGTTTGGGAATACTTACGTCCTTGTTTAGATTAAATATATAACCTTTGTTGTTCTTTTTGTTTGATAGCAAAATAGAAACGAGACTGGTTCTTTTCTCAGACAACTAATATGAAAATTTAGAATCAGGAAATGGATATTCTGCTGTAGCTCAACATTAAAATATTGTTTGTAAATTGATGGTTTCTTTTTCTAAAGCCATAAACATTTGTATAACTTTGTTTTTTTATGCAGGGACTTGATGGACAATCAGACCCAAGCAGCATTCATGGAGGTTGTGAAGTCCTCTCGGGAGAGAAGTGGTCTGCTACAAAATGGATGAGACAGAAAACAACATCCTGAAGGTTATTGTGAACTTACTGGAGGTAGTTATAAGTATAGCGTCATGTTTCTAATTTACGAAACAGTACACACAAGTAATGAGAACTTTGTATAATTTTTAGTCTCAAATTTAAATGAGAAGTCTCTTTTAACAATTTCATATCATAGACTTAAGATTTTTCTGTGGTTATTGCCTAAAGGACTTGATACGCTACTTTTTCATATGAAATTATAATACGGGGCTCATAGTCTGGTTGAGAGGATCTGGAGGTGGTATTTTGAACCAATTTAGATGGAAACAATACATTCGGTTTTTATTTTATCGATAATAAGTCAAACGGACAGAAATAGCATACATTAGCTTAAAGGGAGCGCGTTAATTGAATCGAGTGTCGTGGTGATATGCATTTAAATGCTTAACTTGTCATAAAAGGATTGTTATTGGATAATATAAATTTTGTGATCATATTAAAACAAAATTTATGTGCCGTTTGGTTTAGTTCATGGAATGACAATGGGTATAGGTTTGATAAACGGATAGAACAAGAATGGATATGATAGTTTGAAAAGTTTCGCTTGGTATAAAATTTGGGTGATTATTTTTCCAACTAAAAAATGTAGCTAAAACTATAAATGATTATTTTACTTTTTATGTGTATCATAAACCAATTATAATGTGTTTTTTCATTTCACCTTCAAGGAAAACAATAAAACTATAAATGATTATTTTACTCTTATATGTGTATCATAAACCAATTATAATGTGTTTTTTCATTTCACCTTCAAGTAAAACAATAACATCGGCATATAGAGACCATAATGGAATGAAAGACTCAAAGATGGCACATTTGAATCCTATGAGCAAGGCTAATATCTTGGAATGAATATACACAAACCAAACAATTTTTCATTACTTTCATTCCATTCTTTTATTCTCACTCATACTAGACGAGAACCTTTGCATAGCATCTGACATTCCTTGTGGTAGATAATTAACGATATTGTATATCGTGGGAAGTGTTTCGTGTAATGTTCAAAACATAACGTTGAAAATATCAAAATGTAATTGCAAACGGTTGTAACATGTGATCATTCAACTATAGCAATAATTCTTAACATGCAACGATAGTTGTAGTGATAAGAAAAGTTTATGGATTATAAACGAAAAATAATAAAAGTTTGAGGATTTGGGGATTAAACATAATGTTTTGAAACCCAATTCGACCCGGCCGGTTCAACTGGTTGAACCGTTTCCGGTCGAAAAACGGGTCAAATTAAAACGGTTTTTATATTTTCGAAACCAGATTTGACCCGTTGAAAGACCAGGATGACCCGGTGGTCGAACTGGTAACCCGGTAACTCGATCGGGTCGATTAGATACCCGGTTTCCAAAAAAATTGATTGACATAGATTATAGTTTCCATAAATAAATTATTTAATAGTTTCCAAAACATTTGATAGACTATTTTCAGGATTTCATAAATAGTTTTCAACATTTTTAGTTTTTAACATTCTATATAAGTATATATAAAATTTAAGTTTTCAACATTGTTGAAAAAGAAGATTAAAAATACTTTATGTATAATAGAGAAGAGATACACTGACCAAACACACCCTTATAATAACATAGGGTATTGTGATAAAAACTTGAACTGTTGCAAGATGGAGACCCAAAAGCCAGTAGCCACATTGGCAAAAGCTACATATAAAATATTGACAAATTAAACATCACAAAGATATTCTTAATATTGCTTAAGACAACGTCATATTCATCATGGTTTGCGCGATACTGATTTAACCGGTAGTATCCAGTTTGATTTGACCATTTGTTGCTCATCTGACTTTTAATCGTGTCATCGAGAAATGCGATTTGCAGCATCAAACATGTTGTATAGCCAATTTTGAATCATTTGCAAATCGCACAAAAAGGTATCCCACTTAGAGCACAGGGAGTCGTGGTGTCAAACTTTTGGTGTCAAACTTCAAAAGTGGTGCCACGTCAGCAAAATGAAGTTTGGCACCAGAAATGCCATGGCACCAGAATTCAGTGGGAGTGGTTTGGCACCAGAATTCTGGTGCCATAGCATTTTTTTTTTTGAATATTTATTTAAAATACACTTATTTATAAAACTAAAAATAAAATTCATTGAAATTAAAAACATTACATTAAAAAACACAATACATAAAAAAAACATAAATTAAAAGACATAAAATTAAAAGACATAAAATGAAAATGCATAGAATTAAAAATCATAAATTTGGCGGCGCCGACTAGTTTGTAGGTGGTGGATATGCCGCTCGGATTCTTGCCTTTTGGGCGTTGATGATAGCGGCGTCGGCCGCATCCATCCCGCGTGTGTCGATTTGTAGCACACGCATGTCCTCCGCAATCCTTTGAGATTGGATCAACCGCCTTCGGTCTTCACTCTCTCTCTCGAGCACGGTCATTTTGGCTTTGCGGTCTAACTCGTATTGTTCCGCCATGAATTCTTGATACGCGGCCGGGTTTGAACCGGAGCTAGCGGTCGAGTTAGAACCCGTACGTTGACTTTTAGCAAGTCGTTGCAAACCGGGTGGTCGAGGCAAATCATCATCTCCAAAATGCTCCGGTTCCTCGTCGGTGCCCAAAAGACGATTTCTTCTTTGCAAAGTCGAATCGGGGTTTGTCCACTTGTGTTTGCCTTTCAAAAAAAGCCAAGCACTCCGGTGCTTAAACTCACCCCCCACGGTTGCATCATACAACGTGTGCACCCTCGACATATGATCATCATCATTCTCCCCACTATGAACCGCGGTTTCTTGCACCAATTGATTAACTTGAGAATCGATTATTCATTGGAGTCCAGTACTCCGTCAACATGTACTTGGAACGCTCCGTGAAGCCTTTTTTCTTCGCTTCCGTATTGTACACATTTTGGATTTTGTACCAAAAAGTATCTCGCTTTTGATCACACCCGGTTTTTGGATCCTCGGAAACTTGAATGAAACATTCCGCCAAAAGCAACTCCTCATCTTGAGTCCACGCATTACGAATTCTTTTTTGTTTCTCAAGTGGCGGTTTTTTTCTTTGTTTGTTTTTTTCCTTCGACTTCAAACGGACGCCGCGGCTAGGCTTCGACGTCGGGGTCGGAACCGGCTCGTCTTCATCTTCGGTATCTTCGACCCAAAGTGGTGCGATTGTTGCTCGGAATGTGGTTGGGAATGGTGATTTGGTTTGGTAATTGTTGTGGTTGTTGTTGGTGCATTTGTTGCATTTTAATTGTTGAAACATCAACACTTCGAATGGTTAGTAAATTTGAGGTTGGTAATTGAATGAGCATAGAAAGGCATTTGTTGGAATGCCGTTTGAGTGGAGGAGCCGGATTCGAAGACGACCCCGGAAGTTTGTTGGTATGGTCGTTTATGCATACCGAAATCCCAATTTGGTAGGTTGGGATGGGATTGTATTCATTTTTTTTTGAGTGAAAAATATAGAGAAGTAAAGAAATGTGAAGTAGAAGATGTATTGAAAGTGTGTGTGAAGTATGAAATAAAAAGAGGGTATTTATAGGATTTTTAAAGGGGTAAAATTGTGATTTTGGGGGTATTTTTTTGAATATCCGCTCCCCCTAACGGATAGATTTAAAAAAAATAAAAATAAATAAGTTTGGCGTGGGTTGTTAGCCACGGCGCCAAGACCCTTGGCGCGAGCCATGGAGTCGTGCGCCGTTGGCCATTTTGGCGCCATGGCTTGGCACCAAGCCAACAGCCGACGATTCCCTCCCCTCTTAAGATCAATTTAAATTTTAAGTACCCAATTTTATTTTTTCAATTTAAGGTATCCAAGTTATTTTTTGCACAATGGCTGCATTTTCAGTCACAAGCGTCCTAATCGGCAAAACTTTTTTGATAGTATTGTTGACCTTTTTTATGTTTGGGTTTCAAATAGACACAGAAAGTTGAACATATCTTGGACTAACCAGATACAAAATCCTTTGTTAGCTCCTTATTTGTAAGTCTTTTTCTAGCTTCTTGCTAGTTTGATAATAAAATCCGCCGTTCTAAAAAAAGTTATTTTTTGCACAACGTAAGGTTTTTTCGGATTTTCAAAAGATGTTACCGGTTATTTTTTCAGATGAATCAGTTAATTAATGTGATATATTGTTATAATTGAACATTTAAAAATTATTTCGGCTAGATATATGCCCGGTAATAGCTTTTGAAAAGTCGAAAAAACCTTAGGGGCCGTTTAGTTGACGAGATTTTTTCCTATTTTTCAGTTTCCAAATTCCTAGAGAAGGGAATGATTTTTCTTTTCTAGGGAAGAGTTGAGAATTTTAAAAATCCGTTTAGATGTAGTTATATTTTTCTTTTAAAAAAAATAAAAACGAATGAAAATATATAAACCAAAATTTTTAAAAATAATTAAAAACGACGGTTATAATGGACGGTGGAGGATGACACGAGAGAAAATAGTGTATATTTTTTTTTGAACGGCAAATTAAATAGAACCTAGCAAGAAGCTAGAAAGAAATTACAAAGAGATTAAGTTCGGGTTTTTCAACCAACTATCCCAAGAAAAAGAGCTATTACATCTACTAACGCACCAATCAAAAGCACGGGAAACAATATCATCGAAAAGCACCGAACGTCTCGGAGGGGTCTCGGCGAAGATAGACTGGTTCCTAAACCTCCAAATATGCCACCAAGCTACATAGAACACTCCTTCCAAGATAAGCTTAAGCTTACACGGCAAACGAATGCCGGAGAACCAAACATCCCAATCGGAAAAGGACGACATATCATTCGGAACAAGATCCCACCACCGGCAAATCTTACGAAAAACAAGCTTAGACAATCCACATTGGAATAAGAAATGGGAAGCATCCTCTGGAACCGAACCACAAATTGGACAAAGAAGAGAATCTAAAACAACCCCACGATTAGCAAGATTAGATCTAGTAGGAAGACGATCAAGACGAGCACGCCATATGAAGATATTGATCTTGATCGGGATATACTTCACCCATCTCGTAGCTAAAGCCGAAGAAGGAAGAAAAATATCATCTAAAGAGGACCTAATATCTTTAACTCGAAACATACCGTCACCATTTACATCGCAGCTCCACCTGTCATTGGCAGAAGAAAGAGATATCGTATCAAGAATCGAAGATAAATCCCCCCACTGTTGACGCTCAACACCATCACGAATCGGACGACGAAAAGAATCAACTATAGAATTAGCTCCCATTTTAACAGAAACAGAAACTTCTTTGTCTATCTCGAGAGCAAAGATTCGAGGGAACCTGATACTAAGAGGACAATCCAGAACCCAAATATCCAGCCAGAACCGGGTGTTGCAGCCATTCCCAACACGTTTCTTACATCGGGACACAAAGTCGAAACCTTTCGAGGACAAAACTTGGACTTCACGAAGAATAGAACACCAATTTGAAGTATATTTTGTCGAATGAAGATCAATCGAAGTCCCGTATATAGCTCTAATAACGCGAGACCAGATAGACCCATCTTGCGAGATAAACCGCCACACCCACTTAAGAAGTAAGGCTCTATTGAGCGCATGGAAACTGGACACACCGAGACCACCGTTTTTCTTAGAAGCCAAAACTCTATCCCATGCGACCCAAGTAATTTTCCTCTCCGACAAATCAGCTCCATTGAAAAACTTACTACGAATCGATTCCATATCATGTAAAACACCTTTAGGGACTTTGTAAATCGACATATTGTAAAGAGGGGAAGAACCAAGAACCGATTTAAGAAGTGTCAATCTACCACCCACGGACAAAGTTTTAACCTTCCATTTGGATAACCGAGAATGAAGCTTCTGGATCGTATTTTCCCATGCAGATTTACGAGACATCTGATTTCCAACCGATATTCCAAGGTACTTAAATGGAGTTTGCAAAACAGCGCACCCTACTAACGAGGCACCCTGATGAACAATATACCGAGGAACGCCGACACCCAACAGTTGACTCTTAATTAAATTAATTTTAAGGCCCGAAGCTAAATAGAAACATTTGAGGATTCTGACCAGGTTAACCAAATTAGCTTCAGACCATTCCCCAATAAAAACGGCATCATCGGCGTAAAAAAGATGAGAGATAGACGTCGAACCTTGAATATCGATCCCTTTGAAAAATCCATCACTGACAGCTCTAGAAAAAGAAATGTGAAGTGACTCCATAATGAGAATGAATAAATAAGGCGCCAAAGGATCTCCTTGTTTTAACCCGCAAAAGAAAGGAAATTCGGATGAAGGACTCCCATTAATCAAGATTGAAGCCATAGCGGAACTAAAGATGCCACGAATCCACTTACACCAATTCGGACCGAAACCAAAAGCGTGCAAAACATCAAGAAGGTAATCCCAGCGAACAGAATCGTAGGCCTTAGCAAAGTCGACTTTAAAAATCAAAGCCTGCTTCTTTTTCCTCTTACACCAAGATAATAACTCGTTCAAGATAAATGGACCATCTAAAATTTGCCTATTGGCTATAAAGGCTGATTGGGAGTCGGAGACGAGATCCGAAATAACCGTTGTCAAGCGATTGGCAAGGATTTTTGTAACCACTTTATACACGCTTCCGATCAAGCTTATCGGCCTAAAGTCAGTGACGAACTTAGCATCCATTACTTTCGGAATTAAAGCAATGAACGACGCATTACTACCCTTCGGGAAACAGCCACTACTAAAAAAACATTCAACAGCTGAACAAAAATCAGGGCCGATGAAATTCCAATATCTTCTGAAGAATTCGAATGTGTAACCATCCGGACCTGGTGACTTGTTTTCTCCACAATCCCAAACTGCCGCACGAATCTCATCTCTGGACACACATCGATCAAGATCTTCGACTTGGCCATTGGATAAACGATTAGGAAATGAGATATTAAGCTTAAGACGATCATGAACAGGCTGCTTAAATCTAGTGGCAAAATGTTCTTTAAACACTTCTTTAACCTCCTCCGGATCAGTACGCCAATCTCCGTCTACAAAAACACCACGAATAGACAATTGCGAACGTCTCTTGTTAATAATTCCATGGAAGAACTTCGTATTTTCATCGCCTTCTACAGCCCATTTAATTTTAGCTTTCTGAGCAAAATCATTTACTTCCAACTGTTTAAGAACATGAAGTCTATGCATTAAATCCCTCCTATTTGATAAAGTCTCATCAGAACAAACCCCACTATCCAGATTTTTATCAATACGAATCAAATCTTCTTTAATAGTATTAAGAACACCATTATGATGAGACTTCTTATCTTTAATCCAGGTACGGATAATCTTCTTCAAATCTTGAAGCTTTTTCTTGAATCTAATCAGACTATTAGAGTCCGAATGGGAAAAAGAGTTCCATGCATTTTCCACCATGGTGTCAAAGCCAGCAATCAAAAACCAAGAATGATACGTCCGGAATGGAACCGGACCATAGTCAGTCCGAATCTCATTAAGAATAATAGGCCGGTGATCCGAAAGATGACGATCAAGACATATCGCCGTGATAGAAGGGAATAACAGGAGGATACCTTCCGAGACGAGAAACCGATCCAATTTACTCATTTTTTTCCCGGATGAAAGAGACCACGTAAAGGAATAACCTTCCATCTTAACCTCCACAAGACCCGATGACGAGATAAAGTTGTTAAAAACTCTCGCGCTGGAATGATTAAACGTAGATCCGAGTCTTTCATCAACCGAGCGAACTTCGTTAAAGTCTCCCATAATTACAGTCTCACCATTCCAACGTGAAATCAAGGACGAAATGTAATCCCAAAGAACCCGTTTAAGAGCAGGAGATTGGGGAGCATATATCACTATCATGAGAACCTTGGACTTAGTAGGAATCCAAGTCCCATAAAGGGCAATGAAATTATCAAAAACTGAGACAAAGTCTTTATGAAACACATTCGCCTCCCAAACACATAGAATACCACCCGAGTTTCCAACCGACTCGCTAAAAACAAACTGATAGTTGGAGTTGCCCCATAAAAATTTAACATCCATGTGAGAAATACGATCCAACTTCGTCTCTTGTAATGCTAAGAAATTGATATTATGTTTAGTGTTTAACTCCTTAACCCACTCCTTTTTAGTCTTGTGACCAAGACCTTGGATATTTAAAGAGAGAATCTTCATTTGGGAACGGCATCAGCTCCTTGCATACCAATGATCCATTCAATGTCTTTCGTACACCCATCCATTTTATAGCCCATAGATTGCCCAACACGGATCATACCATCAAGAATTTCCAAGATTGAACCACCAGAAGGTGCCTTATGCGAGTGATTAAAAGTATGTGTTCCACTGTTGGATTCGTTATCAGAAACTACCTGAGTTTTTTTGCATAAAATTTGGATGAACATGTGATAAATTCTCCTTGTCGGGTACAGAATAAGTGACATTCTCCTCCTCCGGAACAACAATGTGATCATTCTCCTGCTTAGAACCCTCCGGGGTGAACCCGGGAGGGTGGGATAAGGATGAATTAACATCAACAGTAACACCTTTGGGATCTTTGTTCAACAATAGATAAATCCCGAACGGGTCTTCCGATTGGTATTTCGCCTCTTTGACACTGCTGAAATCTGCATTAGATGAAGCAGAATTAACTCTAAAATTAGTTTCAGAAATAACTTCATCATCACTTTAATCACACTCGGCATATATGTTATATCATATCCATCTAAAAAAAACTATATCCATCTAAAAAAAACTTATCCATCTAAAAAATATATCAAGCTTATCCATCTAAAAGAAGATCCGACCCATCTCATATCCATCTAAAAAAACTTGAATAAAAAAACCATCTCATACTTAGCCTTGAACTAAGATTTTTACGCTTATCATTATATCAACAACGTTCATACCGCAGTTTTTAAGCACAAATGTTTACAAGAAAAATGATATTTTCAGATTTTACGAAGTGATACTGAACGATATTTTAGGAAAAACGAGTTGGTAAGCGTTAACGATTGAGATTTTGGAATTTTGTCGAAAAGTATCGAATTTGTGAAAAATGTTGAAAATAAGGTTTGAAACCTTGGAAAACGTTATATAAACGTACGAGTCATGTCGAAATTTTGTAAAAAGGTATATACTAGAAAATTATACGTTAAAACATGATTTTGATTTTAAAAATAATAAAATAATATTTAAATTATTTATTTTATTTATTTAATAAATTCACTAAAGAGACTAAAAATATAATTTTTCTCGAAACTTTCTCTAAAGTGGTTTATTAAGAAGTAAACTTTTTCAATTTTCAACCTATAAATGATTATTTTGGAAGTGACTTAAGGTGAACCGAATGGGACTTAGTCGAGATATATTGTACATTAATAGTAATAAATATTTATACATTACTTGTTCTATTTACGCTAAATAGTATACAGTATGTATTATCGAGGAAGAGATCTATATGATTAGTGGAGTTAAGGTCGTCAACCATTAAACCACTAAAATTGTTTATTGGTTAATTGTAGCAACGCTTATAAACTCAATCTCAAACGTTAAGATTTGTTGATGGAATTAGATGATTAAATAGTGAAGCATTATCGAGGAGTCTAGGTCGTGTGCGGGCGTCATGGCATTTGCTTGTTTGATTGAGATTTGGTTGCTAAAGACTTGCTTGAGGTGAGTTCTCGTAGCCCTACTTTTTACTGTTTTTCCGTTGGGGGAAAATGATACTAAAGTGTGTTTTGAAATGTTTTGAATTGATCTGTGCGAAATGTGGTTTTGTTTTTGGGACAAGTTATGTGCTTATGACTGCTATGTGCATATTATGTGATGCATGATTGTTTGGATCGGATGGGTACGCCTACCTAGTGTTTGTGAGATTATTGAATCGGATGGGTACGCCTACCAAGTATTTGTGTGATTATTGGAGCGGATGGGTACACCTACCCAGGTTTGTGTGTGGTTCTGCCCTAATTTTAGTGCTCCAGCTGGTAGGCCCTTTAGGTGCGTAAGTGACATATGGTTATTGATTAGCGGTGATGCTAAGGTTGTTTGCATATATTCACTGTCATATAGCACTATTGTCCACTGTTGAAATATTGGCACAACTTTTGGGTTTAAGGTCAACCCTACGAGCTCACCAACATTATTGTTGACGTTTTCGAGTATCATTTTCAGGTGAAGTGAAAGAAGAGTAGTTTGGTGATTGACAGCAGACTTAGAAGTATCCCGTGTGGAATTTCGTTTGAAGTCTTGCTTGCTTGTTGTTTGATTTTAGTTTCGGATGTTTTGGAATAAGTTTGGATTATGGTCCCCTGTGTGGGCATTTGAATAATTGTAAGAGCTTGTGGGTTTTAGTTGCGATTTGGGACATCACTTGAGTTTGTTCAAGGTTGATGGTCTTCATAGCACTTGGAGTTTATGCAATGTAGTTTTCTCTATTTTGTATCTTATGTTATGATTGATCAATATGTTGCATTCCCAAGTTTCCGCCATTGTCGGGGTGTGACAGTAACACCCGGATTGTACCGGCAGGTTTCACCTGAACCGGGTCAAACCGGTCCACTTGAACCACCCGGTTTTCATTTTTGAGAAAAAAAATTAGTGATGACAGTGACGAAAATGGAGTCGTGAAGAAGATGATACTGTAGATTACTTAAATAAGGATCGGAGTGGGCCAGTGGGGTATGTACACAAATGAGTTTAATACTATTTTACCTTAACTGTGGTTGGTTTAGATTTTGACTAAAGTTGTGGGTGAGTGAAAACTTGCCGGGGAAAGATTTACTAGTACTCCTCCTATGGTTTTGTTTTATTCAATACTAGTAATATGTAATATCTATCAATATATATGAGTATCTGATAAAAGTTTAAAACATGTATGCTTCATATTAAATTGTATGTTTTGTATATCATCTACGTGTTTAGTATTTGACATTTCATGGGTTTTTTTTTAGTTTGGTATTGAACTTACACGATTTAAAAATATTTGCTAAGTAAAATTATTGTATGGCTTTTAGGTGGAAAACACGTTTGTCTTGGCGGTTGAACCGGTGACCCGGTAAACCGGTGACTCGACCGGATCAAACAAAAAACCGTTTTTTAAAACATTGGTTGTAGTGGTAGTCGATGTTTTACTCTGCTTTCCATCAATTGCTATATCATCTCCTAGTTTTTGTGTTTAGAAAATATCGACCAGGTATTGGATTTTACACCTATATTTTACAAAGTGGTAGGGATGAGCATTTCGACCCGAATCCCGAAACCGAACCGGAACCGTACCGGTACCGTACCGATTCCCGGTATACGGTACGGTACCGGGACTACAAAATAAGGTGAAAAAAAAATCGGGACCACTAATTCGGTACGGGACCGGTACCAAATCGGTAAATTCCCAAAAAAAAGCGGGAAAACCCCGATTTCCCGTTCTATATTCCCAAAATAGTACATTGTTGTACATTGTCTTAGTCGAATAGAATCTTGATGTTATCATCTTTTGATAATAATAATGACATATTGATCCTTATCAGATCCGTGTTTTTGTACATTTAGCATCACAATGTTGGGATATAATTAAACACCCGCAATTATTCCAGCCGAAAGTTATCAAGCCACACAATGATGAGATTCTATTGGTTATTTCGTGCCTACCTTATGCATTAACACTATATACTCCAGTTGTATTATCTAATCTAATCTCCCATATGCTAGCATCTCTTTCCTGCAATCCATCAACAATAAATCTTGAATGTGTGTTGAACTACCTTTATTATTATTCGATGAATGAATGAAAAGAAAGCTTTCCTCATTTGACAAACACACGACTTACATTAAAACTTGATTCGGCCATTACTTCAAAACATAATCACTGGAAGAGGATGTGGGAGCTAAAGATAGCTGAAGGGGATGGGCCATACTTGTATAGTACTAACAACTTTGTTGGTAGACAATTTTGGGAATTTAATCCAGATGCTGGATCGGTTGAGGAAAAACTAGAAGTTGAAAGGGCCCGCCAGAACTTCAAATATAATCGAAGAAATGGAGGATTTCATGCTTGTGGCGATCTTCTCATGAGGAGGCAGGTAATAAAGACCATAATATAATCCTGTATATATTTGCATTATATATGCTACAAATTTTTATTGATATGTTTCATGCCAGGTAACAAAGTTCGATTTGCATAATGAATGATATTTTTAGCAATAGCTCCAATTTCTATGGAATTAAATTAAAATTGCTTCATGCCAATTTAATTAAATCTCAGCTTCTACTTGATGTGAATGTGATGAATGATATATCTAATATGCAGCAAGGACACAATTACGTACTTACCATGTGAGATGTTATTTAATGTGAAATTATACTCATTTTCATGGTAAAAGACTTGTCTAATCTCCAAATATTTTATTTGTACATACAACTCTATTTATCTTTCAGCAGGCCTATACTCAGGCTTATTTCTGCAATGAACATGATGAATACTTAAGAAACAACTAGAACTGATCACCAAGAAAATACTTATGAAACAATTAGCACTGGTTACTACCAAAATACTGTACTTATTATCATTCATTCATGTGAATAAATAAAGTCAGTAGTGTAATGCATGATAACTTTTCTTGACTATCTTATTTTCATGATTGATGTTCTATGACGAATAGCTGATAAAGGAGAACCGAATAAATCTTACAAGCATAACTCCAATAAGACTACATAAAGGTGAACAAGTTAACTTGGAAGCAGTAACAACTGCAGTTAGGAAAGCTGTCAGACTCCACCGTGCAATTCAGGCCAAAGACGGACACTGGCCTGCTGAAAATGCTGGCCCCATGTTTTTCACGCCTCCACTAGTAAGTATAACGTGTAGAAAGAAAGTTAAATCCCATGTGTCAATTCCTACATAGATAGGTAATTATCTGATTTAATCGATTAACTTATTTAATTTTTTTTGGACGTAGAAACTAGATATCAAATGGCAGTTATAAGATTAGATTTAGCTACATGTTTTTTCCAATATTTGGAAGTAAATTACAAAAGCTCTACAATGAGCTAGAATCATGGAAGATATTGTTATCGATATACTTTAATTTCCAAGAATATAATAGTATACTTTCTTTGCAGGTAATTGCTTTATACATCAGTGGTACCCTTAATACTATTTTGTCTCAAGAACACAGGAAAGAAATGATACGGTATTTCTACAATCATCAGGTAAGCAATCAAACTGTCAACAAAACACCAAATGCCCAATGTGGACATGTTGGCTAGCTTATTCGACCAACAACCTGGTTCTAGAGCGGTATAACGATGATCTCGAACAAGAACACACACACCAACAGTTTGTTATGTCGACAAGAAAAGTAAAGAAAAATGCACAAGTTGTAATCCACAATTGAATGTTTGTTGAGCAAACAAAATGAATGACGTATGTTGCCTCTCTCCCCACACCTCCTTTTATAGAGACGAGGGGGGAAGAATACCAATCCATAAAGGATTAATTGTCGGCAAAAACAAAAGAAAACCTACCATAGAGTCGGCTGGGACTTTCCTTGCCATGCAAGGCAACCTAAATGTTTAGACTTATATTCCTATCTCACTAAGACACAAACTAAACATTACACATTAACCCCTAGACTAATATTAAGCTAATTATCAAGACTATTATCAACCGGAAATGTATAAGAAACTTTAGAATCTATGTCTCCAAGAGTCGTTCATATGGGTAGTGAAGAACAAAATAAACGCTCAAAACTTATCCTATATTTTGGGTTAAAATTGAGTAACAAATATATCAAGTAATACTAGCCAAATATGATTCTAGTTGGCTTTTTAAAATTTTTAACTGAGTCCGTATGGTAGGACTAGCAATGAATAAAACAAAATTTCTATATCATAATTTGAGATATATTATAACTACAGAATGAAGACGGGGGATGGGGGTTTTATATTGAGGGACACAGCACAATGATTGGTTCCGCATTGAGTTATGTAGCCCTACGACTACTAGGAGAAGGAGAAGACGACGGAGATGGTGCAATCACTAGAGCCCGGAAATGGATACTTGATCATGGGGGTGCAAGCTCAATTCCCTCCTGGGGAAAGGTTTATCTTTCGGTAATTATCAGCTCCAAAACTTAACTGAGAACCCTTGAAACCAATAGATAAATGGGCTTAGTAGCTATCGACAAAAAAGTATAAATAAACAAAAAATTATATGCATTGGTGTCATGAATAAATAGTGGCTGCGTCTGCTACATGCGAACTCGGTCTAATAGAAAATTACGCAGTCATGTCACTATATAACCTTTGTTTATATAGAAATAACTCCACTATCGATAGATCACAACTTCAAATGTGTTTTTGGTATTTACATATTAAGGTGCTTGGAGTCTATGAATGGGCGGGATGCAATCCATTGCCACCAGAATTCTGGCTTTTCCCTTCGGCATTTCCATTTCATCCAGGTAACCAACAAACTATTTTCGAACCGGCAACTAATTTTACACATGTTCCTTACTTATAATTTATAACTGGTGCGTGGTTCCAGTACAGGTATAACAACATTATGAAATGGCATTTAAATTTTTAAACATGCTCTCAGTGTATTTATCTTCATGGTTTGTGCAGCTGAGATGTGGTGCTACTGTCGGACAACCTACATGCCGATGTCATATTTATTTGGGAAAAGGATCCAAGGACCAATCACACGTCTTGTTATATCATTACGAAAAGAAATTCACGCCAGCCCTTATGAGGATATAAATTGGAATAAACAGAGAAATAATTGTTGCAAGGTTGGAGCTTTTTAGATTACCTTTGTTAACACCTTTGACATATAGTTGAATTTTGCTAACAAAACTCAAAATCTGTATTTACCTCAACTTCCAACAACTATTTGTATTTTTTATTATATTTTCGGTTGCAACTCTTATTGATGGAGCAAATATAAAAAACTAAATAATCGTCTCTCAGAAGTCAATGATTATGCATTTATATCTGCAGGATGACTTCTACTATCCACATTCCTTTCTTCAAGATGGATTGTGGGATAGCCTTCACTACCTTACTGAGCCGTTTCTTAGACACTGGCCTTTTTCTAAACTACGAGACAGGTCTCTTGATAGAGTTGTTGAACTAATGCGCTATGAATCTGAAGAGACTAGATACATGACCATAGGGTGCGTTGAGAAAGTAAGTTATTATTTTTTTTTAAAAAGACATAAAGGAGAAAAATATAGAATATGAACATGCTATATGGAAAGAAAAAAAACATAAACGGTTTTTTATTACATCTTGGACAGAGTTTACAAATGATGTGTTGGTGGGCAGAGAATTCAAACGGAGACGAGTTCAAATATCACCTAGCCCGAGTACCAGATTACTTATGGATTGCAGAAGATGGAATGACAATGCACAGTTTTGGTAGTCAAGTATGGGATTGCTCTCTTGCAATTCAAGCAATTCTTTCAAGTAACATGGAAGAGGAATATGGTGATTGTCTCAAAAAGGCGCACTTCTACTTAAGGGAATCTCAGGTTGTTTTTTGGCCGAATGCATGACTTTATATTCAAATTTGAACATGTTTTCTAATTATACAACTAATCTATATGTAGATCAGAGAAAATCCGTCAGGAGATTTCATTAATATGTGTCGACAGTTCACTAAAGGTTCATGGACTTTCTCCGATCAAGATCATGGATGGACTGTCTCAGACTGTACAGCTGAAGCACTAAAGGTACGTTTAACAAATTGGACTTCATATATGTACTTAAAATTTCTATGTAAAGAAATTAACTAATACTAAAATTTATCTCATCTTATAGTGTCTACTGTTATTATCACAAATGCCAAAGGAAATTGCTGGAGAGAAAGTTGATGTTTGCCGACTTTATGAAGCAGTGAATGTGCTTCTTTACATGCAAGTATGATACATTATTTTTAGTTGTTTAGAATTAAATGTGCGATAATATATTCTAACCATGATCTACACTGTTTAGCTTGAGGAAATACATAATAGTAGATTTTATTGGTTATGTTTTGCGAATGAACAAATAAAGAACTAACAAATTAGTTCATTCTTCCTTGTTGTCTCTTGATACAGAGTCCTATAAGTGGTGGATTTGCCGTTTGGGAGCCACCAATTCCGAAACCTTTTCTGCAGTTACTTAATCCTTCAGAGATTTTTGCTGATATTGTTGTTGAGAAAGAGTAAATATCACTTCCATTCATTACTGCCCTCATATCAATAGGGATAAATCATAAAAGCCTCAAATTTTAAAAACCTATGGAGGTGATACTAAAATTTTGGAAACATGAATGATTATTAATATATGTATTTGGGTGATTTAGGCATGTGGAGACCACATCTTCTTGTATTCAAGTTCTGGTAGAATTTAATCGCTTGCACCCGAGACATAGAATGAAAGAAATATTACTTTCCATTTCTAATGGAATACGATATCTTGAGGAAACCCAATGGCACGATGGTTCATGGTAAGCTTTAACTTCTGGCTGTTTTGAACAACCTTTTGTGCAACGTATAAAATTCATAATATGTGTATCAGGTATTAAAAAACAGTTTGTAGATATATTCACTGATTTCTCTATTGGGAATTTGTTTGTACCATCATACCTAATGTTCCATATTTTCATCAATGGTCACCCGTCTAATACTCTATCCACTACTCCGCATAATTCATGAAGATAAAGGAATATAATCGAAAATTTGGCCTTGTTCACCAACAGCCACTTTCAATAAGTACAATTGTGTATAATGATTAGCTCCATCTAAGAGAATATTAATCATGATTAAATTATAATTCAAATATGCAAATTAAAGGTTGTTCAGTGAGAAAAACTATCATATTGACCCAAAGACAGTCTTATCTATGCCATCGGATTTTCCTTTGTATAGGTTATAGTTGGCCAATGCATATCCATCGCTTCCTTAACGTCTCTTCCATATATTAACTGGGTAGATGTCCATATCACACTCTTTATTGTGCATTTCATTCTATTAATCTACATGCATCTTTCCAACGTAACTTGATAAGAATATTTAACATTCTCAAACCTAGTAGAGAATAGTTATGTGTAGGCTGAACAGCACTCCAATAGTTAGGAATGTGACACAAATAAGGGAAAATCTTGCTAGTTCCTGACGTTCTTTATATCATTTGTTGGCTGTTTTAACATTCATAGGTATGGCTACTGGGGAGTATGCTTCATATATGGAACATTCTTTGCCTTAAGGGGTTTAAGTTCTACTGGCAAGACGTATGACAATAGCGAAGCAGTTTGTAAAGGTGTCAAGTTCTTACTTTCAGTACAGAATGAAGAAGGGGGGTGGGGAGAGAGCCGGATGTCTTGCCCAACTGAGGTAAGATTTTGATATTTTCTCACTAAAAGATTAATATGATGATAGCATGATCGAGGAACATAAAAAAAGAATGAACCATGTTGTTTTTGCTCATATGTTGTAACCCAAATTGCAAAGTAATCAAGAAAATAGCAAGTACTAAACGCAAAGTGTATGTGTAACTTTTAAGCTGTCATCCTTCTGTTTCTTTTCATCAAGGTATATACCCCACTGGATGGAAACCGAACCAATTTGGTGCAAACTTCATGGGCTATGCTTGGTCTTATGTTTGGTGGACAGGTTAGTTTCCATGTTATTTTTTAATGTTCTTGGCACCATAAAATTTATCGTTATCCTTTTTCTCTATATGACTAGATGGAAAGAGATCCTATGCCTTTACATAAAGCAGCAAAGCTGTTAATAAATGCTCAGATGGACAACGGAGATTTTCCTCAGCAGGTAAACTTAACCTTATGATATCAAGTCAATAAAACCAGGCGATTAATTATCTGGTGGTTTATATAAGGTTTGACATAAAGTTTTCATTTTCGAAACATTAGTATTCTAATATTATGACAGTTGAATAAAACTTTCAGTTCTGGTTTATGTACAAACTAATAGCACCTTTGAATATATCTTAAACTAATTTTTTTTCCCAACAAGTTATGTTCTTCTGATTTGGTTTCATCTTTAATAAACTATTTTTGGCATCACCCCAGGAAATAACAGGAGTGTACATGAAGAATTGTTTGTTGCTTTATGCACAATACAGGAATATCTTTCCACTTTGGGCACTTGGGGAGTATCGTAAACGTGTATGGCAGTGTCACAAAAACTATGCAGATACAAGTTAGCGTGCATACGCGATTGTGGACTTGTATGATATTATGCATGGTATTTGTGTCACAACGAATCCTTGAAATCTAATTATGCATAGGTTGATTTGTAAAAAGTTAGACCCTTTATAGCGTCCGAACAATATGCAGAAATGGAACCCAGGCTCCAAATTATGTATCCGCCCTCGGAGCCTAATCTCTTCCCATTTTATATACAAGTTCCGTGTTTCTTTTACTGTATAGGATTTTATATGATACAGTATATCTTATGTGATATAATATTAATTTGTAGTAAGTTATAACACTCAAAATGTTGTCAAAAAACTCACCGTTCTTTTGCACTAAGAAATACACATCGTTAGGTTTTCAACCATATATGACATAATCTATCAACCTTTAAATTTTGTACTCATAAAAGTTGGAGAAAATATAGGAAAGTATATTAAGATATTCAAACTCGCTTGATATAACAGTAATTTGTTAGTTCGAACACATTGTCAGAATATGGGCATTACTTTTTGTCTATAATTTCAAAAGATTCATCATATTTGCATTCAAAAATACAAATATGTAGCTTTCGATTCATATATCACACATAATACTTGAACCGCTAAATCAGTAGAGTCTATTCATACAAGTCAGAGAAAATAGAAGAAAAAAATTTATATACAAATTCGCTTGATATATGACATGTGATATAAAAATAATTTATATGCTCGAACGCTGAACATGCTACCGAAAAATGAACATAATTATTTTTATGAAACTCCAAAAGCTAGATTCACCATATATCATAAATAATAGAAAAAATTACATGTTTCGTCCATATGGTTTATTCAAAAATCACGTTTAGTTCCTATTTCATTTTAAATATACCGGTCGTCCCTAATTTTGAAACTGGTAACGTTGACCATCCCTATTTTGGATGGTCGTTAACTTTTCTCGTTAAGTCTAATTACTAAAAGCGTATTTTGGTCTTTTTGCTCCTGTCACCACCATAGGGACGAAACATGTAATTTTTGCTTATTATTATTATTATTACTATTATTTTTTTTTTCTCATTTTAAAAAATTTTAATTTTTTTTTATTTCGGTTTCAGTTTATGAGCAATAATAAAAAAGTTTAAAAATTTTAAATTTTTTACTTCGGTTTCAGTTCGAGCAATTTTTAAAAAATTTTAAAAAACACCGCGACTTATTGTTTTTCTTCTCGTAAACTAAAAACCGAAAAAAATTGCTCGTAAACTGAAACCAAAATAAAAAAAAATTATAATTTAATTTTTTTTTATTATTGCTCGTAAACTGGAACCGAAATAATAAAAATTTTAATTTTTTTTATTGCACGTAAACTGAAACCGAAATAAATTTTTTTTTTTTTTAATTATTGCTAGTAAACTGAAACTGAAATAAAAAAAATTAATTTTTTTTATTATTTCTAGTAAACTGAAACCAAAATTAAAAAATTAAAAAAAAATTTAAGATTTTTTTAATTATTGCTCTTAAACTGAAACCGAAATAAAAAAAATTTAATTTTTTTTTATTATTGCTAGTAAACTGAAACCGAAATAAAAAATATTAATTTTTTTTTATTATTGCTAGTAAACTGAAACCAAAATAAAAAAAATAAAAAAAAAATTTTAAGAATTTTTTTTATTATTGCTCGTAAACTGAAACCAAAATAAAAAAATTAATTTTTTTTTATTATTGCTCGTAAACTGAAACCTAAATAAAAAATTAATTTTTTTATTATTGCTAGTAAACTGAAACAAAAATAAAAAAAATTAAAAAAAAATTTAAAAGATTTTTTTTATTATTGCTCATAAACTGAAACCGAAATAAAAAAATTATAATTTTTTTTTAAAAATTCTTTTTATAAAAAGAAAATTAATTTTTTTTAATTTGATTCGTATAAATTTTTTTTAATTATTGCTCGTAATAATAATACTAATAATAATAATGAGAAAAAAAATTTTGGTCTTTTTTTAAGTTGATTCGTATAAAATATTACACGTTTCGTCCCTATGGTGGTGACAGGAGCAAAAAGACCAAAATACCCTTTTAATAATTAGACTTAACGAGAAAAGTTAATGACTATTCGAAATAGAGACGGCCAGCGTTACCAGTTTTAAAATTAGGGACGCCTAGTGTAATTAAAATGAAATAAGGACGAAACGTGATGTTTGGTATAAACCATAGGGACGAAACATGTAATTTTTTCTAAATAATATATGCACCTATAAATCAGTAGAGTTCTTTCATAAATGTTAAGTTGGAGAAAATACAAGGAAAGAAAGTTTGATAATCAAACTCGCTTGATAATCATATGTACTTGATATAACAGTAATCTACAATTTCGAATACTAAACATGTCATTTTAAAATGAGCATAGATATTTGTTTTGATGGAACTCCAAGTATAAATCTGACTCATTTTTGTATGAAAACAAAGATTTCAACCCGCGCTCTGTTGCGGAGCACGGGGCTATATATTTTTTTCAATTTTGTAGTTTGTGTCTTTTTTATTACAGATTCGCAAAAGGCGTTGCTCAATAACTGAATGAGCTTTTACAAAGAACAATGGAAAAATGAAGAGGACATGGCGGAAAATGATTTGCACCAAATTACTTTTCACGACGTTCTCATCGGTTTCGAAGTGTTCTTTGATAGAACGCATTCTATTGATGATAGACGTCTTTTGTGTGTATGAATGTGAGAGAACACATTATACATTCTCGCTACGCCTGTTTAGTTAATTGTAAAGAGAATCGTGTTACGTTTTGCAGTAGAAGAACTAACAACTAAAAAACATTGTATTTTATATTTGTGTTATCAACAATGTTGATATATGTGTCGATAACGCACAGTTTTTTGTTATTAGCTCTTATACTGCAGGGCTAAAAACGATCACTTATGCCGTTAGCTAACCGGACGTATCGAGAAGGACAGAGAAAAGAGCCAAATATGTATTGACTAGATTGTTTACTAAAAGGGTTTTAAAATACATATAACAGTCGGATTTGTAAATTCTAAGTCTGGCATGGTTCATATCAACATATCACTTTGTCCAGTGACAAATGCTAATCAGTTGAGCAACGTCATTTCGATCAATAACCTATGAACAATGTAATGTACTAATATATCAATCTGACTATGTATTTTTGTTTTTTAAAATTTGTGTATCGTGATTTGATCAGCGGTGGTAACAGTCGTAAATGCATTTATGTTTTGATACGTTGAATTGGTGTATGAACAAGGATTGGAAGAAGAGATAGCGACACTATTTAGTGGCACGACTTCTTATTTTCATTATCAGTGCAACACGAATACAACATATCAAAACACAAATCCGTTTATGGTTGTTACCGTCGTTGCCGCGTCATTATTGAATAACCACGACTAAAAGGATTTCGTAAGGTCCGATGCATCTATTACCGCGAAGCATGAAACAACATCTATGTTGCATTTGGAGGGCTAGTAAAAGCAACGTACCTTGCGAAGTGCTTAAGTAGTAATTGTCACAACGAACATTAGAAAGGAAAACAAATGAATGACACACTTTGTTGGTCCAAAGTCTTGGATCTGTTTTAGCCTTTTGTAAGACAATAGCTAACTTGAATAAATCCAAATCAACTATATGAGAGACAATGACTATGAATACTATGTGCTAATGCGGAATCTTAACACAAGTACTAAGAAGAACACAATGTAAAACTTTGCTATTTGCTATTAATTTCTATTAGAATTCTATTTCAAT
>BQNB010032611.1:0-18938 GCA_026074375.1 Tanacetum coccineum | reverse complement strand
CTCTTGTAGTTATTGCACTTCACAGTGCATGGTCCAGTGTGGTGCATCTTTCGTTTGTTGTGGAAGGGAAATTTTTGCTACTTATGTGTCTTTGAAATTTGGTTTAGCAATGTAAGCTCTCACGGCCTTTTGTCATTTATTATGTTGTTGGATTCCTTACTACCTTGGTTTCCTAATCGTACGACCTAATTTATTTAGTCGCGAACCATGTGGATTCTTTCCTGATAGACAGTATTAGCTTTAATAGCATTAGCAATTAATTGTGTTACAATACACTCGATCCTCGTGTAACTCATTCCTTGTCTTGTCGTCGGTATCTACTTCAAAATCGAATAGGGTAATGGAAATGAAATAAGTCGAATAAATGGTTAAGTATAGACTAATTTCTGAGGCAATACGCGTACTCACAAAATCTTCAAAGTGGTGGATGGAAATACGATGCAAGCACTCTAATGAGTATTTAAAGGAAATTAAACAGATTGGTATCAGAGCCAAGGTTATAGAGAACCAGGTAGATATCTAGGTAGAATATCTAGGTCTGGACTATAACCAGTATTACCTTATAAATTACTATTTTATAATTACTATTTCAAGTAATTACCTTATAAAATATTTTAACTTATTTCAAGTTGGACTATAACCAGTATTACCTTATAACGTTTAAGGGGTAGGTACTGTCACACCCCGTAATTTTCGATATTTTAAATTACTATTTTACCCTTTGACTTTTTGGTTCCGACTTGACTTTTGAAATTTTGACCTCTTACGGTCACATAAAAATGATTACCGCGTAATTGGTAATCTTTTGAAACGTATTTAAATTATAAATACTAATAATTATTATTATCTCTCATTGGTTATTTTATTTTTCAAACTTATTTAACTTGAAAACGAGAAGATATATATTTTCATAAGTTGACTTATCAAAAACGACCCGCTAAATTACGTTTTCATTATTCGGACTCTAAAACAATTTGATGTAAAACGACATTCCGAACAACATTTTAGTTTTGCCCGAGACTTGAAACCAAGCAGAAAATGACTGAAATAGCCTCGCAAAATTTTAAACGCAACTCGTACCGACCCAAAAATAATTAAAGTTATATTTAATTATCACTTTTTATTAAATAAAGATATTTAATAAATTATTTAATGTTTTATTCAAAAACGTTTATTTTAAAACACGAATGTTCAAATTAAAATTTTAAATTTTACGGACAAAGCTTGCCCGTGACACTCAATGGTACCAAATAAATAAATAATCATAATGATTTTAGTTATATTTTATAAAAACATTTATAAAATATAATCAAGTGAATACTCATTTTTATCAGAAAAATAATTTGGAAAACAATGGCGCAAGTCTCGTATTTTAATTCCTCCGTTAAGTCGCCCAAACGAGTCCCGAACCACTATTTTATAAAAGATTAACAAAAGTTACACGTTAGGTCCCTGTGAAATATTTACAAAGTTAACCCCCATCAATTAACAACTATTCAAAATTTTTAAAACTTTTATTATATATATATAATTTATATCTTTTCTTTCATTTATAACAAAATAAACACACACACACAAATACACTCTCTCTCCCTCCTCCATCTTCCCCAAAAATCCGGCCACCCTCCCCGTCGGCTGCCGCCGCCGGCCACCATACCGCCGCCGCCGGAAAAGTTTTCCGGCGGGTTTTCCGACCGAAACATAAAACGTTTCTCATCTCCGGATCTACCCGATCCTCACCACCACGCGCCACCACTCGCCATACACCACCCCCCCTCCACAGCCGCTGCCACCCCACAGTCAACACCACCACCTCCGGCCAGTCACCTTCACCACACCACAACCGCCGCCCTCTCCACAACAACCATCATAACAATCGCCACTCAACACCACCCTCTCCACAGCCATCGTGGCATAGCCCCGCCACCACGACGACGCACACCATCACCACCACCGAAACCTTCACCATCGTCACTACCACCGCGACAGCAGCCCCCAACAGCTGCGGCTCAGCCGCCATCTTTCCCCCCCCACCACATCACTTTCTTTTTTTATACTTCCTTTTTGGTTGGTTTACTTATAAATTCATTTTTGTATTATTATAAATTTTAAGGGGTGTTTGTTTCTTTGTTTTACAAACCGAAAAGGGTGTTTGGTTTAGTGGATAAACGCCCGTAAGGGTGTGTTTGGTTGCTGCGTATAATAGCCTCAAAGGGGTGTTTGGACCTGCGTTTTTACTGTAGCAAAGGGGCGTTTGGTTCTGGGCTTAACAGCCTTAAGGGTGCGTTTGGTTTTGCATAAAACTGCCTAAAGGGGTGTTTGTATTTGTGTTTTATGGCAGAAAAAGGGGTGTTTGGATATGGGTTTAAGGCTGCCCATATAGGGCGTTTGGCTTTGTGTTTTACAACATATAGGGTGTGTTTGGTTTTACTATACTTTGTTAATAATTTGATTTCGTTAGTGATAGAATGAAACACGCGGAATATATTGCAATATGGATTGATAAAAATAGGAAAACATTGAGTTTTGTGAAAATGGGAAACATCGTATAAACGGTAAGGTCATGCCGAAATTTCTAAAAATCCTTATACTTAGTAACTTTTCATTAAAGTTTATATTATTTTAGAAACCAGATAAAACGACAAAGTTATATAGTTTTTAAGATTATTAAAGTGTGATTTTACAATAAATCGGTAAATAAACGGAAACTATACTTTTATAAACAATATAACTAGTTTAGTTAAAACGCGTAACGAAATACTAAATTATAAAATATTATTTTATAATTCCCAATTATAACTTTTGTAAAGTCTTTAAAACATCATTTATCTAACTCGTAACTTTAAAACGTGTATTTACTTTTACGCACGAACTTTTTATTAATTTAATTGGTGACTTTTGAAAAAGTGTCGAATTATATTATTACCATTATTTTAATCACGTTTCTTATATAATACTTGTAAAGTATTATATATTGCGACTTATTCTTTTGGTTGTTTGTCTTTATTGTATAATTCGCCATATGAATTATATAATTGTTCATTTTTCATATGTAATTTATATACGGAATATATTACGTACTTTGCGTGTGTTTTTCGATTTATTTTATTTAACCAACCACCAAACTCATCCAACTTAAAATCCAAATCCCTTATCAACGTGTCGTGTTGATCCATCGGGAAAACCCAAATTCATCATCCTAAGCTAGTGGGATTTAGCTGTTAAGTTAAGCTGCATCTTCTTGGTCGAGCCATTCCGTTCTCCGTTTGTGTTGTGCTTATTATTTGCATTTCTGCTAGTTGCTCTGCAACATCAAGGTGAGTTCATAGCCCCATCTTACTTGTTTTTGGACATAAGATTTTTATTATCTTTTGGGGTGAGAAACATGCTCGTTTACGAACCCGTTTACGTTACCAAATTTCAAACTCGTTTACACACTAATTACAAACCTGGCTACTTGATTGATATCACACTCTTTCTACTTATAGAATTAAGTACTTAAAGTTGTTTATGAATAAAATGGTTATTTCTTCGTTGGACACAAGTGTTTTTAGTTACCATCTCCTATTTACGTGTTGCCTAAGTTTGCTTACAAACCTACTACTGCCCGAACTATCATGAACTGTTAATTTCTTGACCGGAGGACCGGTTGAGGGAGCGCGGTTTATAGATCTATTGGGACTAATTATCCCTATCCGCTTTGGTTCCACTTAACGAAGAACAAACGGATATATGTCATGTCGATTATACTTTATGGTGGTCTTTGGTTTGGGACACCAGCTTAGGGCAGGAATACTTTGCAACAGGATGTAACATGCCCTGTTGACTTAATTAGCTTCGGTGTCATGAGCTTAGCGCAACAGTATACACTTTTCATGCGATATTGTATTCGTTATAATAGTCGCATGTGCTTTGTACGTGAAGTTATATCTCCTATAACGGTCACGTGCGTACTGTAAACTTGTGGTCCACACTACTTTGATTGAACGTTTCTGACTATTAAATGTTTTTCGTAATACATTGAGTGAAGATGTATTCACTAAACACTTTTTGGATTCTTGCAAACGCTTTACTTAAACCTATGAATTCACTCAACTTTATGTTGACCGTTTTAGCATGTTTTTCTCAGGTGCTTAGCTTTGGACTTCTTGATGTGCTATGTGGAGTCTACGTGCAATATGATACTCTTTCAAGACTTATCAAAATATCATACTCGTTGTCTTTTGAAAACCAAATTATGCTTCCGCTACATTTTACTTATGCTTCCGCAAATGTTTAATTTCTTTTAAATCATGTAAAACTTATTTATTTTTAAACAATGCAACGAGTTATGATTTTCAAAACGTCCATTAGTGGTCGTTCTCTTGTGCCTTGTGTTCGGATTATGATGACGTCACGCCCTCAGACATGTATTCCGTCCAGGCCCCGTCTGGGGGTGTGACAGAGCTAAGCTCATATATCAATTTAAGCTTCGGCTTAATAGTTTTTCTTTTCGCTTTTTCTCTAGCTTATATAGTTGGCTTATTGCTTTCCTAGTTTTAGCTTGTTCGTATTTAGCTCAATTCAAAAGTAATATTGGTGTAGACGAAAAGCGTTAAAATACTTTGCTTCAATACGAAAAACATTTTGAAAAGGTTTGAAATGGTTAGACAAAAAGTTATGCTAGTGTAGGACTTGGGCTTGGTCCAACAGGTTTATAAAAATTGATTTGGTAAATTGGTTAAAAATAGTTTTAAGGATTTTGGGTTAAGTAAATGTTTAAGCTTGTTGAAATTGTGTATTAACTTTGATTGTTTTGTGATGACGGAACCGGTTCAACACGTAGGCGAGTAGCTTAAGGGTTTAATAAGCTAGATAGAATTTAACTATTTTCTTTAGCTTATTAAATCGGGTAGTTACTTTTCGTTATCTGCTCGCAATTCGGTTCTACATTCTTTCCTATTGCAATTTTTTTTAAATAATTAGCTTATTATGTTTAGTTTAACTTATTTGAGTATTATGCTTAGTGAGTAGTTTTATTATATGTTTGTTAAGTAAGTGGTGAATAGTGAATTAAATGTGTAATTTAATAAGTGATTAGTGATTAATAATTTGCAAAAATTATTTAGATTAGTGTTTTATTTAGTCAAACGAAAAAAAACCGTAAAATTAAAAAGGATATTTAAGCATTAAATTGGGAACATTTTCGTGATTTTCAAATTTATCTCTCGTTGGGACACGACATCCGGAAGATAAACTATAAGACAAGGAATGAGTTCCACGAGGATCGAGATGTATTAAAACCCTAGAATTTGTTAGTGCTTAGAAGCTAATATCGTTTATGAGGTAAGAATCACATGGCTCTCGACTAAATAGATTAGGTCATACGCTAGGAAACCAAGGTAGTAAGGAATGACAACAACAAAATAAATGACAAAAGGTCGTGAGAGCTTACATTGCTAAACCAAATTTCAAGGCCGCATAAGTAGCAAAATTTCCCTTCCACAACAAACGAAGGTTGCACCACACTGGACCATGCACTGTGAAGTGCAATAACTACAAGAGTGTTGGCCGCGTGAGTAGGAATTATAAGACATCCGCTTCGATATTCAACTTAGAAGCCATAGTGGAAAATTGGAATTGAAACCGTGTGAACCGTATTTGGAGGTTAAACTTGTTGGAGCTCTACGCGTCAAAGCTAATGCTGATGTTTAAGGAAAGATTTTTTTTTCCTTATCTAGTGAAACCTAAGTAGACTTAGACTGAAATCTTTAAGAATTTTGCACTAGTACCTACCTGTGAATTTAGTGTATTGTGTGGAATTCCCTAAATCCTCTGTTCAAATTGTGTCATGATGATTTTGTCAGTACATTTCAAGTCTCTAGTAAATATATGTAAGCTACTCCTTGAGTCTGTTACCGTCTTGCAACCCATTTCAATATTACTATGTAAACTGTTCTTACTATATTACTAATGGAATGTTATCCTATGAACTTATTTTTAGTGTCGTTTTATAAACCTAGTTGTGACGATTTGTCAGTTACACTTTATTTCTCTAGTAAATATAAGTAAGCTACTCCTTTACTGTCTTACAACCATTTCACTATTAATATGTAAACTGTCTTATTGTTATTAACTAAACTGGATGGTACCCTATGAAATATTTTAGTGTTGTCTTATTAACCTAGTTTTCACGTCATGAACTATTTTACACCAATCTACAAACCGTTTCCTAATAGCTTCCTGTTTATTTTAACACCTTATAAAATATTTCGTTGTAAATTTATGAACTATGTCATCGTCATCTTATGAACTACTTCGTGTCTTTTATAAACCATTACGTTGTCGCTTTATAAATTATTGGGTTGTCAACTTGTAAACCATTTGTTACCATTATCAACCGTCACGTAACTTTCTTGTAAATTATTTTGTTATCGCCTCATAAAATATTTCCTGTTATCTTACAAAATATCTTGCGTCGTTATATAAACAACCATGTTTTCATTACCACAAACTATTTTGCTACCTCGTAAACTATATCGTTTATACCGTATAAGATTTTTTTTAACATTAATTTGATGAAATGAGCATTTTATCGTTAGTTCCTAAATTATGCATAGCCTGATCAACTATGGATAATTCAGGAAGGACCATGCTATGCTGGGAGTAGTCACCATAAAATTTTGTCAAATTACCTTTATGTTCCATCCTCTACATTGTCAACAAGATTATATTGTACTTGGTTTTATTAATATTTTGCGTGCGTATTCATGAGTCGTGTCGGTCACGTGTATTTGTATTCGTAAGCATCATAACTAAGCAGATTTTCTTCAACCTTGGTATATAGAAACACCATACCCTTAGCCGAGAGACTAAATCATGCTTCCTGTAGTCATGGAAATTACGGATTGAAAGGTTCTAGAATGTAATGAGCATATCACTTTAAGTGGATTATAACCAATAGAACTAGAAGATTTTCTTCAATATACTTACCTTTTTGTGAGTTAGACTCACGCAAATTATGAGATTCTCTTATCGACAAACTTTTGATGGACCTGCAGTTGAAGTAAAGGACGGAATTATTGCAAGTGCATGGAACCTAGTTCATAGAAGCCTCACCTTCGCTGAGTTTAGCTCTTTAAGTGGCATTGTCCCATCTACCGCAGACATTAAGGACTATGTTGAGTTAGCCGACGGAAAGAATATAGAAGTTGGTACTATCATTTGAGATTGTACACTGAACTTTCTGAACCATCCATTCAATATGACATGAGTATGAACTCGAACCCGACAATCACCGGAATTCGTTAAAAAGATTAGAAACGCGATAGTGTCTTACCATTCAGCAGAACCTTAAGACCTCACTTGAACTACCTTATCTCATTCTTAAAATTTTTACTCTTGCCGTTACAAAACCTTGCGATCACGAACTGTTTGTGGAGTTAACCGACTTGTGCGCTTTTTAGCTAATGGATTTGATTTATCCTCGAACTAACGACTGAGAACGATATTTCGTCACGTATCACCTGAGCTCTCCCGGCGAGCTCCTCCTAATTGGTTGAACCTTTATTCTGTGGAAAATTTTTCCTCAAAAAGTACTACTCTTCTGCATTCCGTCACCAGATGTTATAGTTATTGTTGCTATTTATTCCTATACTTTTGATCTCTCGACTCCATATTAGTTTTGTGCTATGATTTTTAAATATTAAACTAACATAATTATTTTAATAAAGAATTTAATGATATACAGATATATATTTGTTTAGTGTGACAAGGTAAGCGAGATTTAAGAGTGTGCAACAAAGATGGCGATGAGGTTAGGCTTGTATTATAATGAATTTGGTTGATTAGTTTTGGCGTAAAAGAATTTTGGATAGTCTGGAAAATATGGCAGTGTTGTGGTCAAGTTTTTAGTCAAGTTCATGGGTGATTTATAAAACTATAGTTGTTGGTCCGAGTTTTAAATGAGGGTAAACGGATGTTTAAAATGTTTCAAAAAGTTTATTAAGTTCGAAAAGTTTGTTTTGAAAATATTCGTGGAGCTTCTTAATATTAAAATGAAGGTTTAGGAATTTTCTAAAAATCTTAAGTCGTTGTCGTTGGTCATTTCTAAATATAGCAACACTTTATATATATATTTTGCAAGCTAAGTATTTTGGTTAAACGATAGGGTTTCAATAGTTCGTTTTTGGAAGATATAGAAACGATTAAATTAGGGGATGCTATTAACGCCTAGAAATTAAAACTTTCCTAAAATGAAAACTTTCTATAAATAGTAACTTTTCGTAAGAACGTCGTAACATCTATATAAACTTAACGAGTTCGTAAAGATACATTTTGTTGACTAAACTAAAAGCACAAACATATATGGTTGTCCATTTCGTTACTAAACGTTGTGTGCAACGTTCCATTCCATTTATATTATTATATTTCTCGTTCTAACGACGCATCTATATTAAGTCGCGATTAAAAGCCGTCGTATAACGTAATTCTCCTCCTTTGTTAAGGTGAGACTGTAAGATCACGAAAACTCCACGGACTTTCTAAGTAAGTTGAATACTTACATCATTAGCCTCGTTCGATACTAATCACCAGACCTTACAGATATCTCTCTCTCCCTACGAAACATATAACCCTTATACAGACATACCCACACGTCTACACTTTCTCCTTTTATGTTTTTACTGTTAAGGGACTTTCTTTATAACGCGTTTATATCAACCACAAAACTTGTAATGATATTTTTCTAAAATACTCATTTTGATGAATTAAATAACGTGGTCAAACTTAGCCAAAATTTTTGTATATTAAGAAGTGTCAAAACATTGAATTTTGCCGAATAAAATTTTCAAAGCCATATTTAAAAACGGATATGTTAAATCCTAAATATGTTCCTGATCACACAATAGGTTAACAAAAATCGAATCCCGGGACGGGATTCCTTTAAGGGTAAGGTATTTGTCACACCCCGCAATTTTTGATATTTTAAATGACTATTTTACCCTTTGACTTTTTGGGTCCAATTTGACTTCTTAACTTTTGACCTTTTTCGTCACATAAAAACGATTACCGCATAACTGGTAAAATTTTCGGAACATATTTTAATAATAAATCATATTTATTATTACATACCTCGTGTCACAAATTTATTTTTAAAAACATTTTGACATGAAAACGAGAAAATATAAGATTTTTTATTCCTAAGTTGACTTATAAAAACGACTTGCTAAATCAGATTTCACAACTCGCACTCTAAAGCAATTCCGATTGTAAAACGACATTCCTACAACTTTTTTTAGTTTTAACCGAGACACGAAACCAAGCAGAAAATAACTAAAATAGCCTCGCAAAACTTTGGAACACAACGCGTACAGACACAAAAATAATTAAATTTATATTTAATTATCACTTTGTATTAAATAAAAATATTTAATAAATTATTTAATATTTTATTCAAAAACGTTTATTTAAAAACGCGAATGTTCAAATTAAAGTTTCATTTTTTGACAAAGCTTGTCCGTGATACCCGATGAATACACAAACGAAATAATACACAAATAAAAAAAATTTTTTTTAAAAACATTTATTAAATAATAGTCATGTAAATACTAATTTTCGATGGAAAAATTATTTGAAAAACAATGGCGCAAATTTCGTATTTTGAATCGTCCGATAAGTGACCCAAACAAGTCTCGAACCGCTTTTTATCAAAAGTATAATAAAAAGTTACACTTTTAACCCTCAACTATTATACACCTTACACTTTTCGTATAAGTTTTTATATAAATAAGAAAGTTTATAACTTTTATTCATTTTCATCTCTAATAATACACACACACTACTAACTCACTCTTTCTCCCCCACCTTTTTTTCCGGCAGCCCTCACCGCCGGCCACCGCCACCTTTTTCGGCCAACCACCGCCGGAAAACTTTTCCGGCGAACCACAAAAATGATACAAAAGAAATAGATCAAGCCCGGATCTACTCGATCCCCCTTGTCACTCGCCGCACGCGCCGCCCTCTCCTCCGGCTGCTTCCCCATCGCAACCCACCATAACTCCACCACCATCATCACCCCGCTGCCACCATCATCATCCCATGCACCACTACAACACCATGGCTGCCATCCCCACGACCCACCATCTCCGAACCATCCACCACCACGACGACGACGCACACCAACATCACCACCACCGAAACCTTCACCACATCGTCACCACCCTCGTCACGCACCTCCGCCCCACCACCAACTGCGGCAGCAGCCGCTGCTACCACACTCCACCTCCACTGCCACCCGCACCTCTCTTTTTATACATTTCCTTTTTATTATTTATTCGAGTTGGTTGGTTATGATTTTGTAAAAACTAGTAAAATTTTAAAGGGGTGTTTGTTTTCTGGTTTTACAACCCGTAAGGGTGCGTTTGGTTGTATAAAACAGCCAAGAGGCTGCGTTTGGCTGTAGTAACAGCCTAAGGGGTGTGTTTGTTTCGTTGTTTAAACAACATTAGGGTGCGTTTGGTTGTTAAGCGAAGCACCATAAGGTGCGTTTGGTATATTAGCAGCCACTAGGGGTGTTTGGGTCTGTGGTTAACGAACCACAAGGGTGCGTTTGGTTAAGAGATTAACACCCAAAGGGTGCGTTTGGTTTTGTGGATAACGGCCCAAAGAGGGCGTTTGGATATGAGTTTAACAACATAGGGTGTTTGGTTTTAGTGAAGTATTACTAATTTGATCTCGTTTAAATTATAGATATGAAAAACCGCGAGTAAAATTGAACACATTGACTTAATTAAAAGTAGGAAAAACATTGTTTTGGTGAAAAAAAAAAAAGGAAACGTCATACAAACGGCAAAGTCATGCCGAAATTTCTAAAAATCTTTATACTTAGTAAATTTTCATTAAAGGTTTATACTATTTTAGAAATTCCCCGATAAAACGAAAAAGTTATATAGTTTTTAAGATTATTAAAGTGTAATTTTTACAATAAACGGTAATAACCGAAAAACTATACTTTTATAAACAAGATAACATAGTTTAGTTTTAAAACGCGTAACGAAAAACAAAATTAATAAAATATTATTTTATAATTCCCAACTAAAACTTTTGTAAAGTCTTTAAAACATCATTTATCTAACTCGTAACTTTAAAACGTGTATTTACTTTTACGCAATAACTTTTTTATTAATTTAATTGGTGACTTTTGAAAACGCGTCGAATTATATTATTTACCATTATTTTAACCACGTTCTTAATATAAAACTAGTAAGATATTAATATACTAATACGACTTTTTCCTTTTGAATGTTTTCTTTATTATATATACTTCACTATAATGAATTATTTAATTGTTCATTTTTCATAGCGTAATATATAAACGGAATATAATTACATATTTTGCGTGTGTTATTCGATTATTTTATTTAACCAACCACCAAACCATCTAACATCGAAATCCAAAGCCCTTATCAACTAGTCCCGGCAGTGATGTACTCATCATCGGTAAACCCAAATTCCAATCATCCTAAACTAAGTTGGATTTTAGCTGTTAAGTTAAGCTGGCAACTTCTTGGTCGAGCCGTTCCGTTCTCCGTTAGGCAGTGAATATTATTGGATCATTTCTGCTAGTTGCTTTGCAACCTTCATGGTGAGTTCATAGCCCCACATTTACTCGTTTTTGGATAAATGTTTTATTTTCTTTTGGGGTGAGAACATGCACGATTACAACTTGTTTACGTCCCAATCGGAATTTCAAACTCGTTTACACACCAATATACAAACCTGGTTATCATGATTGATATCACACACTCTTTTCTACTTATGGGATTAAGTATTAAAGTTGAATATGAAATAAAATGGTATATCTTCATTGGACACAATGTTTTCAGTTACCGATAGTCCATTTAGCGTGTTGGCCTAAATTGCTTAACAAACCACGAACTACTGCCCGAATTATTCATGAACTGTTAATTTTCTTTCTCGACCGAGGACCGTGAGGAGGAGCGCGAGTGAAATAAATAGATCTATTGGGACTAATTAATCCCTGATCCGCTTTGGTTCCACTTAACGAATACAAACGGATAAATGTCATGTTGATTGTGCACTATGGTGGTCTTTGGTTTGGAACACTTGTTTAAGGCAGAATCCTAATGCGACAGGATGTAACATGCCCTGTTGATTAATTAGCTTCAGTGTCATGAGCTTAGCGCAACAGTATACCTTTTTCATGCGATATTGTATCCGTTATAATAGTCGCATGTGCTTTGTATTGTACGTAATATCTCCTATAACTGTCATTGTCACTGTAAACTTGTGTCCACACTACTTTGGTTGAACGTTTCTGATTATTAAATGTTTTTCGTAATACATTGAGTGAAAGCCTGTATTCACTAAACGTTTTTGGTCCTCATAAATGTTTTACTTAAACCTATGAATTCACTCAACTTTATGTTGACCGTTTTAGCATGTTTTTCTCAGGTGCTTAGCTTTGGACTTCTTGATGTGCTATGTGGAGTCTACGTGCAATATGATACTCTTTCAAGAACTTATCAAATATCAACTCGTTAGGTCTTTGAAACCAATTAAGCTTCCGCTACACTTTTACTTATGCTATCCGCAAATGTTTAATTTCTTAATATCCATGTAAAACATATTAATTTTAAACAATGCAACGATTATGATTTTCCAAAAAACGACCATTAGTGGTCCGTTCTCATTTGTGCCTGTGCTCAGACTGCTCATCATCTAACCTCGTATATATCTCGTCTGTGTCCTGCCTAACCCTAATCTCAAACTCTATCATCCTCTGGCTAAACTCTGCCACATCGATAACTACTGGTGTCCCCTGCATTGCCTCAAATATCTCATCCCAAGAGTTGGTGATTCCATATCCAACATCTCTCTCTAGATCACGCCTGATCTCCCTATCTATAGTAGCAACAAAACCATAGTCTGCCCTAAGACCTCCAGCCATTCTAGCAGCAGCAGCAGACGAGCTCTCTCTGACCTCGTATCCAGGACCAAGAGCGATACCTAAACTCCTCCGAGGCGGTAAGGTAACCTCGGGTCTGTCTGCTCTACGGTCAGTAAAGAGTAGATGCAAAGGTGGTGTCCCTGATGATGGTGCATCTGGTCTGGTGTGGGAGAGTATGATGGGTGGTGGTAATAGTAGTGAATGGGAAGTAGATGCAGCCTCAGCTCTCAGCCTAATCATCGCAGCTCGATAGCCCAACTGACGAATAGGATTAACAGGTGGTGATGGAGATAACATAGGCACTGGTGATGATACTGGTAGTGGTGGAGATGGTATCGGGGGTAGTGGTGGAAAAGGAATATGAGGCAGTGGTGAAGACCACGAGGAAAGTGGTGATTGATGGTGAGTTACGATATAGCCATTTCCCCCCCCCATTCCCCCCCCACCCAACGAGAATGTTGGAAACTCTAATCAGACCAAAGCTGGTGTAGGTACTGGAGTGGATAGAAAATCCTAGCTATACACGATATGCAGGGTGTGGTGGTGGCGTGGCCGCAGACTCATCGGTCTCGAACGGCTCTGTCTCCTCCGCAGATGGAGCCTAATCAATAGCTGGTAAAGCAACAGCTGTAGAGTCGGCAGGAGCTTGGTGCTCCTCCTCCTCCTCGTCATCAGCCTTAATATCAACCTCCTCATCCTTATCATCATCAGATGGCTCATCCTCATCATCGCCATCATCTCCTCCGTCGGCAGGATAATCAACAGGATCCTCCTCAGGGTCCTCGTCGTCATCCTCCTCTGGGTCCGCCTTAGGATCGGACTCCGAAACATAATCTGGTGTATAGAAAAAAAATATACAAACAAAATAAATAAGCAGGGGTGACGGCAACAACAGGCAGTGGCGGACTCCTCAGCGGGGAAAACAACTCATCATTCTGTGAATTGAACTCCGGATAAACCAGCTCTAGAACATAGTCTAGCGGAGGTGGTGACTGTGGCTCCTCGGGGCCAGGCATGTAGTCCGGTGATGGTGGCATCCAAGGCAGTCCGTCGTGCTCGGGTCCAACAACCCCTGGTGATCCTATATCTGGAAAGTCCTCAAATGTACTGGATATCTCTCTGTATGTGACACCTGATTCATCTAAATCTGACATGACTGTATCTGAAAATCCAAAATAGCTTATATTAGTATTTAATATAAGACTCTTATAGTAATATACATTTATATCATAACATGTATATCAAATCATGAAATGCATGCTAGTCTCATCCCATCTAATTGCAACAAACTAGTGTATGTATGTATGTCACCGGCAAAAACCCCTTTGTATGAATGCAATATTTGAAAACGGTTATAGTCCAGCAAAAATATTTGACATGGTTCTCTATAACCTTGGCTCTTGGATACTCAATTTTCTGTAACAACCCCCAATTGGGTGCAGCGGAATAAGGGTCTTGGGGGCATCTACTTAATTGTATCAATAACATCAGATATATATAGAACGACCAAACAAGTCATTTAAAAGCTGTTACATTGGATTTTATCAAAGTATTTGTTACATAAGCCGGAAGCTTCCTTATTACATTTGTTTCAAAAATACAAAGATTTTAGCCCCATAACAGATATACAAAATGTAATGCGACCAAATCTTTAATGCATGATATCCAAATCAACCAATGTATCCCTTGCACCTCGTGCTTATTGACCTCCTGAAAAAACATTGCTTTAAAACGTCAACAATAATGTTGGTGCAATTCTAGGTTTGATAAATTAGTATATTGGTAGGACACAGATTTTCAAGTGTATGATAATGCAACAGATGCAGACATCATATAAATGTAATTACGTTTCCCTAAGCTCATGACACTGAAGCTCGACATAAATAAATACCATATAAATGGCCTACATTGCCCGTGATGATGTTCTAACCCGCAACATCCTATGTTCGACATGGTATACGTTCGTTTTTGCCCCAGTGATAGCTAATCACCCGAACTACGGTTGTAATCCAATAGATCTATTCTTTAACTTTCGGCTGTCACAGTCCAGTAACTGACAGTTCATGATAATGGGCTCAACTAGGGTTATCGCTACTTAGGCAACACGTAATCATAATATAAAACTTATCCACTTGTGTCCAATTATAAAACAGTGCATGTTTCTCACCCTAAAAACTTATAAAACAAATCATGTAAAACATGGGGCTATGAAAGTGAGCGTATGTCAAGATTATCACAGATAATGTGTCACGTAAATCGTCAGATGCAACCTATTTAATTTAAGGCCGTATAAGTACTAAGCATGATAATTAACATCTACCATATACAATTCTACATAGCTATATCACCATCTAATTGTTTTGGTAAAATTGTGTTTAATAAGTTAAAACGTTTATAATTACCATTTTAGTAAAACTGGCGTAACTTTCGCGTTCCAAGTCCGTTTGAGGTGTTTCTTGCGCTCACGTTTTCGTATTAAGACGAGTTATCAAAATTTGACATTTTCATATTTTTAGTCCTCTGATGAACAGTGATTTTTACTGTTCATACCAGATATAAACTTATTTTTATAGTTTTAGTTATCGTAAAACCCGTAAATGTCGTATTTTCTTCGTTATAGCTTCGTTTTAGCGATTCTTTCGAGCACGTTCTCGTAATTGAAAGTCCTATTTATTTATGAGGTTTATAAAAATAAAAGTTTCTGTCATGAATAGTAACTTTTTATAAAAGTATTTTTATAAAAGTATTATTATCGTAAACTTGTGAAATTCGTAACTCTTTCGTTATTGATTGAAAAATTTCGATTCTTATCATTTTGGAATCCTAAAAATATGTACAATCTGTTAAAAATACTAAACCTTATGTTTTTGAAGTATTTTATAACTTGCTTTTATAAAGTTTATTTTATAAATCCGGTATTAATGTAAAACGTATATTTGCCGTATCTTTTTCGTTATAAGGCGGTTTTTCGAGTTCTTTACATATTTGGAATCGTCATGAGGTGTACTATGTTTGTAAATCTTAAAATGGTTGTCATTATACACGAACCAAAACAGCCCCTTTATAGCTTTTATATATACTTACATACTTTTGTTTTATGTACCTTTTTCAACAAATCAAATACCACAAATCTTCTATAACCATATATATCTTATGTCTTACATATATTAGAGTCCATAAGTCCACCATTTGTCCAATTTTCCAAGATATCAAGATTAACAAGTCATTAATATCACATGAAAACCTAAACTTTCCTTAAGTAACTTTTAACTACAAGTTTATACTTGAACTTTTTATACTTAAACCAAGAGTGTACAACACTTATAAATCCATTTTGACATGATATTATCCACTACATAACATATGTAAAAGTGTTCAAAATCATAATCAAAAGTAGAAATTCATTTCACATGTTTAAAAGCATCCTGATGGTGATTTTGCTATGTAAACATCATATATATATATAATCATGAGAATGAAAAGTTAAGGGCTCTAAGATAACTTTAATGAGATGTAATGTGATGACCAAACAAATCCAAACCCTTGTTTGGATTATAAACCAAAGCTTGCACTCCTTAAAACCCTAGTTTTCCAAAGAAAACTTAATTTTGAAAATACTTGCTTACACCTTGCAAACCTTTAACCAACCCTTGCAAACAACTTAAGACATCTTAGATACGATGTAGTTATGTATGTAATCGTTGTAGAAAAACTTTGTATGGATAGTTTATGGGGGTGAGTTTGAGCCGTGGCCTTCAAGGGGTAAAAAGGGAGAGTATTTTGCTTTTTCACACTAAGGAAATGGATATGTATGTGTTATCTCTTGTTACTTGTATTATAAAGCCTTATGAGTAGTCAAGGAGACACCATGAGAGTTTTATGGATGGTCTTGGTCAAGAAAATGCTAGTCATGGTCAAGGAAACAAGTGTTTTAATTAGTTGGTATGGTACATACAAGTTGCAAAGATTTTTGGTGATATTTCTTGTATCTATTGCTAAAAATCCGGCCATAGAAGCTCATATATGATACATTTATGTAATTTTTATGTATTGGGTATAAAAGTGGGTATTTGTTGAAGCGTAGAAAAGTTTTGGTGGTTCCGGGTATGCCTAAACGTATTTTATAGCGAAACGTAATCAATTTACGCAACCAATAAAAATAAAATAAACAAAGTTAATAATTATCTTCAAAATAATTACTTAACACTTGCTTGATGTAAACATTTAATGGTTTGATGCCCGTTTACATTGAACGATAATTTTTAGCTTACGCGATTTAACTTAACGTTTACGATTTAAAGCAAACGCGTACAATACTAAAAATACATAGTGAATTTATTGACGACGTCAATGACCCTAAAACACGGGGTGTTATACCTTAGATGGTTAAAGGGTTCTTATTTGGTGAAGAAGAAATATTATACTTATTTGGTTAAGTAAGAGAAAGTTTTGATGATAAAATAATTTAAGTTTTGAGTTGTGCTTTTGAATTATTTGAGCAAGGTTACATATGTTGTGCATTTGCTCATGTTTGGCTTTTCGGAGATGACGACTTTACCAATTGCATTGCAAGGTAAATTACTTGAATATTTTGGACAAGACATTCAAGTCATCAATCCTACTTCATTGTGTATTTTATGCATATATTTGCCAAATATTTGGAACACAACCAATTGGACAAGTAGACTCAATATGACATCATCTACACAAGTGTGAGTTATGATACAATGCATACTCTTATCGTCTTAAAAACATATTCAACCGTATAAAAAACATATTCTTATCATCTCACAACAAACACATTCAACCGTATAAAAAACATATCACTGTCCTCTAACGTTCCTAAAATATTCTCTTTATTAGTTAGACCAAGAACTTAACAAACCGGGTGCACTTAAGAATGCCTTAACTCATATTGGACCTCACATTATTTCGTAATGCATGCTCTCGCGTAAAACTACTACCAACCATCGTTCTAACCAAATACCTAGACATGAACTTATATCATATTTCGTTGAAGTAAAAGTCTAATTTATCTTAAAAATGAAGCCCGGTGCATTGCACGGGTTTGAACGACTCGTTATACTTAAAGATTGAATACAAAAATTTATTGTGGAGGCTTCAAGACGTGTAACACAATCTTTGAAAAGTGTACCGGAGGTAAACAAGAATTATTTCATTATGTATTAATTGCTACACCATAACACCAAGTGAATGTAACTGTCAAGATTAAATGAGCCTTTAGAGTTTCTAGTAATAATCCCATGACACTTGAGTTATCCCCTACTATAACTGATGCATTAACTCAACAGTAATTGAGGGAGCCTATAAATAACACATTCCTTTCTTTGGCTCGCCACACCTCTCAATTCAAAACCCGATTAACTTGAAGCGTATATGAACAGAAGAATGCAAAAACATTGCCCTATCAAGAAGTACAACCCGCCAGCAACAACTGGAACCTTTTAACTAGAATATGAGGCGATCGACTCGAACAAGAACAAAAACCCCACTCGAACACAAACTATAAGAGTTACATGATCCCCAGGATCATTATAAATGAGATAGGAACTACTTTGGCTTCCCAGGTATGAAACCACAGCAACATGCATGTAGGTTAAAAGACCAACATGTACATATCATTGTCCATTTATGGACTTTTACGGTACCAAAAGAGAGTATCACTATCCATATATTGCAAAGGATAGAGGTAATAATCCACAACTCAACCTAACAACAACTTGAACTCAATTATTTTTGCTATTATCAGCTTTTACGTTCATAGTTATCTGTAACTAATTTTGGTATCTTGCTTACCTTTTGATTGTTTTAGGTATTTCCCTAAAGAAATCCCAACGAATATGGAGGATCAAGTTGGTTAAGCAAAGTTCCATCTTCATAGAGTACATACAAGCATATATAAGTAATAGGTAAGTTAAATTCTAAAACTACAAAATAACTTTGCATGTACATGCAAATCTAGCTTTAT